>JAGKTI010016301.1:0-19566 GCA_018397915.1 Birgus latro
TGCAGTGGCCAAAACTCCTGCCCGCATCCAGTGAGGCCACTTCTGTGAGCTGCAGTGGCTAAAATTCCCGCTCACATCCAGAAGCCACTTCTGTGCGTTACAGTGGCCAAAGTTCTTACCTGCACCCAGTGAGGCCATCTTTTTGGGCTACAGTGGCCACACCTCCTGCCTGCATCCAGTGAGGCAGCTTTTGTGGATGACAGTGGTCCAGACTCCTGCCCACGCCTGCCTACATCCAGTGGGGCCACTTTTATGGGTTGTAGTGGCCAGAACTCCTGTCTGCACCTGCCTGCACTGTCAAACATTTGATGTGGTCATGGCTTTAGCAGGGCACAGTTTCTCTCCAGGATCCAGTACAGTATTGTGCAGTGCTGCTAGTGAGTACTATACCCTTTCTCTACTTTAATTTGGCCTAAATTGCCACCTCTCTAAATTGAATTTTGAGTTTTAGCAAAAGATTAACTACATAATATGGTGCTAGTCACAATGAAGTGCTGTGGAATAAATGTAGAGCAGTAACATTGTAGCCTCTGAAGTACATGAAATTGCTTCAAAAGGATGAAAGTCTGGGCCAAGTTAGAGTAAAAACAGTGGGCCTTAAGGCACCCACATACAGAAGCTCCTTTATACAGGAAGTGAGCCGTTCTGACCACGTTGGGTGGTAACCATATTACCGAATGATGCCTTAGTGGTTTAATGGGTTAAGGTGTTCTTACTGGAGCGTTTATAGGTTCCATCTGAGCGTTGTTTGGGGTTTATTGGTCATGTAATGCCATTCAGTCATTTGAGGCTGGTCATCATTGCCTTAATTGTTGGGGTTCAGTAGCCTAGCCCGGGGGCTCTGTGCACACTTTTAGGGCTTAATGGGATTAGGTGTTGTTTTTGTTAGGATGATAAGGTAATTGGTTAGTAGTATGTCCACTTTTTTTTTTTTTTTTATAATACCCTCATTTGCTTCTGACTGCTCCACTGATGCATGTTATTTTTCATTTTATTTGTCCCATTTCCAGACTGTCTTATTCATCATAGAAGAGACTTTTCAAACTAGAGAGCTTACAGCCTTTGTTAACCCCTTCAGCATGAGATGTCATTCTCAGCATGAATAACATTGCTTGAAGGTAGTATAAATAAAATAGGAATGTCATCAGATTGAATGGGTCAGAGTAAAGGTAGTAAAGATGGCTTAGGAAAATTCCAGCGTTGTACTTTTTTTTTTTCCCCACGTTAAACTGGCCCAAAATTGCCACCTCTAAGGGAATATAAAATGTTGTCAGGTTAGAAGATCACCATCACCGTCATCATCTAACTCAGTGTTGCCCCATGAGTAGTGTAGGAGCCCAGGGCTAGGCAAGTTGGTCCTGACATTTAAGATGAGAGTGACCAGCCTCACTTGTCCCTGAGTGGCATTACATGGCAATAAACCCCAATCGCCCTTTGGATATAAACCTGCCCAGGCTCATTGTGGCTGGAGCGCCATAATTTCCCACTAAACCACCAGGCACCATAATCTGGTTACATGGTTACCACCCAGCATAGTAAATGGTTTCCTGGTGTACAGGAAACCATTTAGCTTGTCACTTAGTATAGAGTCACTTGTAGACATAAAGAAGAGGAAAGAATGAAGGAAAGAAAGAAGAGGAAGGAAGGAAGAGAGGAATGAGCAGTCACTCGAGCACAGCACTACATTGAGTGAGTGGATGGTGAGTGCCCCCACCTACCATTAATCAGATCTGCAAATTTATGAAAGTTCCATTGCTTTGTTATATATTTATTTACCATTAACTTAATTCTTTCCTCGTCTTTCTGCCTGTGGGTGACTCTGCACTGAGTGACAAGCCAAATGGTTTCCTGTACACCAGAAAACCATTTACTACACTGGGTGGTAACCATATAACCAAATTTTGGTGCCTGGTGGTTTAGTGGGTAATTACGGCGCTCCAATCGGATTGAGCCGGTGAAGGTTTATATCCAAGGGATGGTTGGGGTTTATTGCTCATGTAATGCCATTCAGGGATGAGTGAGGCTGGTCACTCTCGTCTCAAACGTCAGGACCAACTTGCCTAGCCCCGGGCTCCTACGCTTCTCTGTGGGGCGACATAGGATTGGATAATGAATGAATGAATAATCTAATGGTAGAAGTGATGGCCTTGCATAAGTTTGATTCCCAAGAGGTGACTGGAGGTTCTTCAATTAATGTCAGTGGAAGTAGACTGGTCATCTACTCTTTAAAAGTAGTGGAATGGCAGCCTAACCTTGGGTTTGTGGACAAGCTGGCATAAGTTTGATCTTTAAGAGGTGACTGAGGGTTTTTTTCCAGTCATGTAATTGTATCAAGAGATGTGGCACATCATTGCACATCATTTATCCTTAAATAAACTGGACCACAGCAGCCTAGCCTTGGGCCCCTACAGCTTGGAGGAGGTAAGATGGGATTGTCTTCATTTTTCATTATAGGTATGTAAGCTACCTGTGTCCAAAAATTGCAGTTGTAGGAATAGTAGTGGTAGCAGCAACCCTGGGCTTATCTGAATGTGAATCTGGTGACTGGAGGCCAAAACTGACCTTTTTGCAGTCCACTGCCCTGCTTTTGTAGGATATGGAGGGGAATGAGGGACAATTACATAACCAAGCAGTTGGGCCATCTGGTCTTAGCACTACCACATGAAGGAGTCCCTATTCAGCATTATAGTACTGTACAGTAAAAAATTCCTTTTCAGACAGACCTATGCTAAGGGGGATAAGCATAGGTAAATAGATGTTTGAAAAGTTACGAACCGCAGGGCAAAGCAAAACAACAAGCATGGCCCAAAGCCCCTTGGTATAGAACTCTGTCATATCCCATTGAGGGCTTTTTAGTTTATTTCTCTTCATACCATTTTTCACTTCAACTTGGCCTAAATTTGCCATCTATCCATCTTGAATGCTGGGTTGTAACAAAAGCTTAATGTTAGACTATGGTGCTAGTCATGAAGAAGTGGGGAGGATATTGTGTGGAGCTGTAGCATTTTTGTTTTCAGCCATTGAGCTATGTGAAATCAAACTGCAAATGGATAATAATCTGGGCCAAGTTGAGGTGAAAAAATTATAACAGCAGTAGGTTAGGGTAAGTCGCTCTATTGATGTGGCATATGAGGCTTTTTAGCACCTCTTTGTGATTTACTTAGCATATTTCATCTCAACATTGTATCTTTCTGTCCATCTACGATTATTGCCGGATGCCTTAGTCCCATAAGAAGTGGCCACAAATGAGTCACCTCCACATTACACTCGCTGTGATTTGAGTCGTAGAAGTGATCTGAAAATGCAGTGATATACCTCTTGAATTAGCAAATGGGCGTTTGGTACAGATATTATTAATGTGCAGTGATGTCTCATAAATTAGCAATTGGACTTGATTTAAATTAAAGAAATTATTAATGTGTAGTGATATACCTCTCCAATTGGCATATATACATGAGTCACAGAAATGACCAGAAAATATTATAATACCTCTTAATTTAGTATATGGACCTAATGTGAGTGATAGAAATTACCTTCTGAAGTTGCATATTGATGTGCATATTGAATCGTGCCACAGAGTCTGGGAAAGTAAACGTTCAGTGAAAAAGTTACTCAGTTGTCCGTCAGGCCTCATCCTGTTAAGAGAGCATTGTGTTTGGTAGAGCCCATGCAGAACTTGTGACTGTGTGTGAAAGGGTTGCTGGAGTTATGTGTAATGTGCAGCCATAAGCAACAGTTTAGCAGCAATCATCTGTCAGCATTGTGACTGGAGAAGCCTACACAGAAATTTTTGGTTGAGTGTGTAAGGGCCACTGGTGTTATGTATTGGGCTTGTGTTATGTATGTACTGTATTGGTGTAAGGTACATCTATGAGCAGATGTTTGCCAACAGGCATCTGCCTGGATTGTGTCCTGCCATTCATATTTTTTCTGCCCATCCCAAATGACACAGATGATCCTTCTTTTTCATGCTCCTTTGTTTTGTGCCTCATATTGCAGTCACACAGAAATGGTGTGTAATGTCTTCCATTGCCTAGACCAGTGATTTTCAACCTTTTTTATCTCACGGCACACCACGAGGCACACCATCAGTATTTAAGAATAGATTTTATCATATAATAATGAATGCTAATAAATGTTTTTAAGTTAAGGATGCTAATCATTTATTTTTTTAATTGCCAAAAGTATAGTGATTATCATGGTTTTCAAAAGATTTTTTTTTTTTTTTTTTTTGCATATTTATTATTACTCCACTATTACAGTGAAACATGATGTCCTTGATAAGGATACTAGCCATTAAAAAATAATATGAAGATTTAAAACTCAATATACTAATTTTATTCAAGCACAAACATGAGTTAAAATTGAAGGCCTTTTCATGCATAAAAATATCATTGGGAAATTTGTCCTTGGTGTTGCTTCATAAGGATATAATATACATACACAGCTAATGAAAGTAATTGTCATAAAACCATGACACATGACAGCATCATACTCATAAATGTCATGGTTGCCACATGCACGTTGTTTGAGGGAGGATCAACCTTCCTCAAAACTCCCACAGCACAACGGCACACTGGTTGAAAATCACTGGCCTAGATCATCAGAAAAGTGTGGGCAATATATTTCTCATTCCTCTCCTAGTGAATGAGAGTACCTTTCCATCTCATACCATTGCTTGAAAACAGAAAAGTGTTGGCAGTGTAATTCTCATTCCTCTCCAGATGAATCATAGTTCCTTTCCTTCTTATACTATTGCTTAAGCCATCAGAAAAGTGTTGGCAGTATATTTCTCTTTCCATTCCAAGTGAATGAGAGTATCTATCCTTCTTATACTATTTTTTGTGTGTCTTGTACAGGATGTCAGAGGGCTTGATGTACTAACTTAAGGAGTAAGAATGCACAACTAACATGGGTCTAATTCTTCTCTGTTACAGAGCTGTAGTTACTGGTATTGATCATATGAATAGAGGGAAACCATTGTTGCCTGTAAGGTCATTAGGAACTGTGGCTCTGTAATGGTTGTGAATTGGCCCCATGTTAATATGATTTTTTACTCATAATCTTATGTCCTCTGTTTAGTGCATAAAATTCTTGGACACCTGTTTTGGTATCACTTAAAGATAGTTCGTGTAACACCTTCCATTTCCTAAGTATGCAGAAAATTGTTGAACTTTTGCTGATTACAACTGCCGACTAATATTGATCCACAGTCTACTTAAAGAATTATGAAATGCCTGCGCAATATTCTGGAAAGTGTGGTAGTTTGAGAAGTTACAGATGCTGATTTCAGATGGATTTTTATCGTAATAAAAGTATGAAAAAAAAAAAAAAAAAAAAAAAAAAATAAAAAAAAAAAAAAAAAAAAAAAAAGAAGTGTTAATTGGTTTCAGTGATTTCATACAGGATTCAGTTGTTCATTTTGTCTAGGTCATCCTGCCATTTTAGCTTCCTTTTTTAGTGTATCCCAGAGATTTTCTTTACACCATCTAATGTTATTTTTCAATGTAGGGAAAGGATAAAGATGTAGTTTTTATAATAACAGCTGTACACTTGATCAAAAAAGTATCGTGTATGGGTCTGATGGTTTCCTGTATATTAATTTTGTTGACATCATCACCATCTTTTGGCTGATGTGTTAAATATATCCCAGACTTTTTTTTTTTAAATATGGTTTTAGCTCTTACTGGTTATGTGATATTTGGTCTTGTAATTTCATGGCTATTATTGGTTTGGATCTGCGGTAGGTGGGGCCGTGTTGTGGTAGGTGGGGGCGCTCACCATCCACTCACTCGATGTAGTGCTGCTTTGGGTTTCTGCTCTTTCCTCTCCATCTTCCTTCCTCTTCTGTCTTTCTTTCATTCATTCTTTCCTCTTCCTTCTGCCTGCAGGCACCTTTACACTTCCTCATTGTCTTTCTTTCCTTCACTCTTTCCTCTACCTTTCTGCCTGTGGGTGACTCTACACTGAGTGAGAAGCCAAATGGTTTCCTGTTCACCAGGAAACCGTTTACTATGCTGGGTGGTAACCATGTAACCAAATTATGGCGCCTGGTCGTTTAGTGGGTAATGAAGGTCCTCCAATTGGATTGAGCCTGTGTAGGTTTCTATCCAGGGGGTGGTTGGGGTAATGCCACTCAGGGATGAGTGAGGCTGGTCACTCTAATCTTAAATGTCAGGACCAACTTGCCTAGCCCTGGCTGCGCTCCTCATGGGGTGGCATGGGATTGGATAATGGATGGATCTGATTCTTTCTTACATATTTCATTTCTTTAACGTAGCCATCCTCCTCTTTTCGCTGATATTTAAAGTGAGTCACAGCCTTTTCTACAGACCTCATATTTTTTTTTTTTTATTATCTTGCTTTGGTCTTTTGGTCACAATTTCTTTCCCAGTTGATTTTCTCGGCTGTGTCTTAGCTTGACTTGTCTTGTTCTTGGTTTAATTTTTATTACCTTTAATGTATTGTTCTTTTGAATTAGTGCCACATGATGATCAGTAACTGGTGCTTGGAATCCACTATTCAGTTTAGGTAGCCTGTTTTGATTATGTTAATTAATTAATTTTTTAAATTTCCTCATTGTCTTTTGTCACATCTGATACCCTGTAATGTAGCTGTCCCTGTTTTGAATCAGTGCCATATGAGCGTTGATATTTAGTGTTAGGAACCCTTCATTAAGTTTAATTCATTTTGACATAATTTATACAGATCTACATTAATCATATATCTCACAAGGTAATTATCGGGCCAGATCACAATACAGTATACTCTCAGTTATCTGGATCCGATGACAGATTGTGGTTAGATAGTCTGTAGTTTGGGTGTGTGAAGTATTTATATTTTTTAAATTTCCAGGTTTGGGTGTGTTAGGTTCAAGTTTGGTTACTGTGGCGTTAGTTCTTTAAAGATCTAAGTTAAGTTAGGTTTAGTTAAAGGACCATGTGGAGTTATGTTGAACTTTGTTGTTAGGTTGTTTTTTTTTAAATCCTAGGTTGGGTTAGGTTAGGTTAAGTTTGATTAATTATTTAGAGGTCTATTTAGGTTAGGTTAGGTTTAGTTAGGGAAGAATGAGGAGTTATGTGGAGAGAGACATACAAATGAGGAAGTTAAAAGAGGCATTGTGGTGTTGATTTGAATGTGTAAGTGCATGTATGTAAGTAATATGTATGTGAACATGTGTTTTTATGTGGAATTATGTGGAGAAGCAGGCACAAATGAGGAAGTAAAGGAGCATTTTGGTATTGATGTGAATGTGAAGCATGTGGAGGTAAGTGGAAGGACAGACATTGTGGTGTTGATGTGGATGTGAAGCATGTAGGATTATATGGAGAGAGAGAGACACACACACACACACATACACACACACACACATACACACACACACACACACACACACACACACACACAGAACGTTGAGGAAGTTAAGGAGTGTTATGAATGTTGATGTGGATGTGATGAAAAGTGTTAGAGGAAGTGCCCTGGCCATGAGGAGAGAATGGGGAGTGAGAGATTGACTAGGAGAGAGGTGGAGGTGGAGAGGGAGACCAAGGATGAGGTGGAGGGTGTAAGGGTAGAGAGGTATATGAAGGAGGGTGGTGTAAATTGGAGGGAGGGCAGCCTTGCCAGAGGGCAAGGTGACATGGAGGTAGATACAGTACATCCTTCAACTTTGCGAATTTTAACTTTGCGATTCACCAATTTTGCGAGGTAGTTCCAAAAGTCATGTATTTTTTAACATTTATGAACTTTGCGAGTGATCACACACTTTNGTACAGTACATCCTTCAACTTTGCGAATTTTAACTTTGCGATTCACCAATTTTGCGAGGTAGTTCCAAAAGTCATGTATTTTTTAACATTTATGAACTTTGCGAGCGATCACACACTTTGCGAGGTCGAGTGGTGGGAGAGTCGTCTTCCCGCACTACTTTGCCACCCCGAGTAGTAATGGCATGGTTCATCGGGCGTACTGAGCCTCCTAGTTCAGTGGTCTGCCGCCCCGCCTCATTTGCACCTGTTTCCAACCAAGGTCACTGACCCTCACAATTTCGGCAGATATTTCCACATCTTGCTGTGTTTTTTCTGCCTCTCTCATGAATCCCTCGAAGTTAGAATCGTCACTGGGGTCATCAGAATGAAAAAGGTTAGGGATGCTAGGATCGCTGGCTGCTTGGGGAGGGGTGGCAGGACGGCTGGTTGATGGGGCAGGGTCTCTTGGGGTTCTCATGAATTTTGTGATTAGAGACTGCTTCCTCTTGTTAACCCCATCTCTTTGGAGGTCAGCATAAAAGCGAAGCGGCTGAGAACTAACGATGCATATCCTGGCGAATATTCTCGCCGTCATTGACCAGCTGAAAAAAATCATCGTAAACAACGAATGTGATCAATTTAGGGCTCAGGAAGCATGCCACGGTGTTGACAGGGCCCTTTGTTTTTATGCTGACCTACACAGAGATGGGGTTAACAAGAGGAAGCAGTCTCTAATCACAAAATTCATGAGAACCCCAAGAGACCCTGCCCCATCGACCAGCCGTCCAGCCACCCCTCCCCAAGCAGCCAGTGATCCTAGCATCCCTAACCTTTTTCATTCTGATGACCCCAGTGACGATTCTGACTTCGAGGGATTCATGAGAGAGGCAGAAAAAACACAGCAAGATGTGGAAATATCTGCCAACATTTTAGGCCCTGCAGGGCCACAGTAGCCAAGCCTCGCCCTGCCACAAGTCCCATACACCACGCCAATCTTCACATCAGTGTAAATGCATTTTTTTTTTTTTTTTTATGTTTCTTACCTTTGATGTTTTCTCATTAATATCACTGTACAGTATATCAGATCGTGTTTGTTTCATTTATCATCGTAAAATTAAGAGGTACAGTCGAGAGAAAGAGTGGAAAAAAGTGCTTACCTTGAGGTGATGTTGACCAATTTGCCTTTATTTCATATATTTAATTGTTTGAATTTTGCAAATTTTAATTTTGCGAGGGTTTTTGTCGACCATATTCTCGCAAAATTGGAGGAAGGACTGTATTGAGTTTCCAATGTGTTTTCATCAGATGGAACTGCCCTGCTCTTACAACTTGATTGCTTAAATGTAGTTACTGTACATGAATTTTGATGAACCTTAGATATGAGGTAGTAATGAGTCTCCCTGGTCACTAGTCAACCTGACCCTCCAGTCTGACTACACTTACACCAGCCCAGCTGAAAGGGGTTAGAGATATTTGTCAGGTTAGAACAGACACACTAGATCTCTTGAAGTACGAGAAAAATAACATTTAGAAAAAGACAAATTGTTATAAGCCTTGTACAAACTTGGTAACCAGCCACAATTGTCACTCAAAGGAAACATTCAGACACAAGTACATAGTCAAAGTTCAAGCTGAAACTCTCACTGTGTTACAAAGTTTATTATATATACATCTCATATTTCTTTCCAACAACCTGTAGCAGGTGTGAGGAAACAGTTAGCTCTTTTGGCATTTGGTGTAGTTCCCAGTAAAAGAAAAGGGGGGAAAAAAAATTTCCATGGTCAACATCAGTAAGAGGATTCTATGAGAGAAAACATAGAGTCAGTTTATTTGTGCTAAAAAAAAGGGAGACATTGCAGGCAAAGGGTGAGGACAGGTTGCTGTTGTTGTTGTTGTTGTTGTGGCCCCAGGCATATCAGAAGCTGAATTTGTTGGACTGCAGCCTAGTTACCCCTCTCCTGCAGTCCACCAGCCTCCTTTCATAGAGTAGGGAGGTAGTTCAGGGGCATTTATTTAACTGCTGTCTGGTTGTATTGGTGCAGCCACTTGAAGGCGTCCCATCCAACACCAAGGGAACAGGTACTGTACAGTACTCTGAAACCATGTTGATACTATAGACACAGTTCTGTTCACTTTAACTGGGTGTAAAATTGCCATCCCTCCATCTTGAATGCTGACCCCTAAGATGAGATTATAATATGGTGCAAGTCATGAAGAAGTGCAGTGGAAAGGACACTGGGCTGTAGCATTGTTGTATGCTGCTATTGATGTATAGGAAACAGGCTGTAAAAAGATGAAAATATCCTTTAAGTCAATGAAAGTATGAAAGTCTTCACCAAGTTAAAGTGAATGAACTGTAGATGCACTTAGATTATAGAAACTGCACTTAGAGGCACTGAACTGCACAGCACGTTAGAGTATCATTATCCATGCATGTTGCTTTGATATAGAGTATTTGACAACCTCATGCTGAGCCCGTACGTCAGTTTATCTCCCTGTTCTCACCCTTTGCCAGTCTTTATCTGTGTCCAGTGTATGCTCATTGATAAGGACAACTCCCAACCCTTTATTGGATGGTGCCATGATGTACAGCCTATTATGTTTGTTGCTATTGTGGTCCCAGGCTTATCTGTAATTGAACCCAGTGGACTGCAGACTTGTGGTTCGGCTAAGGTGGTATACAGTCATGATATGTTTTTTTTCTTGATGTTGTGGTTGCCCTTGCCTTATCTAATTGTAAACTAAGCAGACTGTAGACTGAGGTTGTCCGTCTCCCACAGTCCACCATCGTCCTTTGCAGGGATTATAAGGGACATGTTTTTAGGTAACTTTTTTTTACCAGTGCCACCACATGAAGGCATCCCTCTCAACCACCACAACTCATTCTAACAGGTGTTGTGTGGGAGGTATGAAAAGCATAAGTGTGGATGTTCATGCCTGTGGGATGGAGTCAGGATTCCAGAGGCTTAAATGATGAGTGCTTGACTGTGTGGCCCTTTCATTTGGGTAGACTTTAGTTTCTCCCTCAGTCTGTATTTTGCTGACTATATTCTACCTCAATCTATCTTTAGGTAGGAAAAGGTCTGGATGGTGGTGGTGATGATGATGATGATGCAGTAACAGTGCTGGTAGTTTGAATGACAGGATGGAGAATGAGAAAAAGACTAGAAAAGTATGTAAGTGAAGGGGATGGAGAGACTGAGGATGACATGGTGGAATGGTATAGAAATGTATATGAATGAAGGTGGTGTGAGTTGGAGGGAGGGCAGTTTGATGGCATAGGATAGGGTGACAGGCATTTATTCACAGCCACCCATTCAAGGAGTAAGGCATGTGACTATAGATAGATGGTTAGGTAGATAGGCATATAAGGTAGGTAGGCAGACAGACAGGTATTTATAGACAGGCAAACAGACAAGTAGAGAGATGGACAGATTGGTAGATTGATGCCAGAGTAATGAGAATTTTGGACACTCAGATAGCAGTTAAATGAGAATTTGGAGACTGACAGGATCAGGTGGATGGCTGGATAGACAGACAGACAGATGGATTAATGAGAATTCCAGACTCATAACAGTTAATTGAGAGTAATACTGTACTGTATATGGATTGGCTTAATGTTTATAGCTACTCATATTTCTGTTCAGTGGGATATATATTATAGTGCCGCCCTTAAGGTGACCAAGGCCGATGCTAGCAAGCATATTACAGCCTTAATAAACAATACATAATGATGTGATAATAATATGTTCTGTAAGGAGAATAAAATATATAGAATTCCATTTGTATTTAGTGATGGTATATTAGAGGTTGTTGTGGCCCTACAACGGCCTGAAATGTGAAGCAAGTGGACTGTAGGCTTAAGTTCCCCTCTTGCAGTCCACCATCTTCCCTCTGGGGGATAGAAAAGTAGGTAAGGGATGTTTGTATAACCAGGGTGTGGAACCATCCCATTATATCAGTGCCATCACATGAAGGCGTCAGTCTCCAGCACCAGTTTATATAATTTTCATTCTTTTAATATCAACATAATTTGCATCAGTAACTTCATTGAGGATATTAAGATGGAAGAGGCAAAATAAGTTGCCAAGGAAGAGGTGTTAAGAAATCTCCCTGATTTTTACATGGTATTTTGCCAAGAAAATCAATAAGTTGGAAAGTACGAGACTGTCTTAGCTTATCTTAATTATTCCTTACTTTACTTTTGTATTGTTTACCCTTTATTGTGTCCTCATCCACATCAGCTGTTTCCAGTTCCTTATTTGTGGTATATCCAGCTTCTGAATTACTGATAGTGCCATGTGGTCTTTTCCTTTGTGTTAATTGTGTCTTTTGTCTTTTCTTGTGGTAGGTGGTGGTGACCATTATCCACTCACTTGTTGCAGTGCTGCCTGCTTTTTCCTTCACCCCTATCATTCTTTTTCTTTGCCTGCCCTCCTTCCTTCCTATTTCTCCCATCCTCCCTGTTACTTTTTATTACTCTTCTTCCACTTCAGGTGACTCTACACTGAGTGACAAGCCAAATGGTTTCCTGTAGCCCAGGAAACTATTTACAATGCTGGGTGGTAACCATATAACCAAGGAATGTGAGATGTGGAGCCTACTGTGGTGCTTGTTAACTGGGTGGAGACACACAAATGTGGCGTCTGTCCATGAACCAAACCTCCACACCATTTCCCGTGCCTCACTGTGCCTCGTGGCAGTGAGGCACTATGTACTGCAAGGGAACATGGCTTCACTGCACAGGATGGCTCTGAAAGGGTAATTACTTACCTGCTGTTGATGGGTCTGCTTGGCAAGACAGACTGGGGTTACTCAGCAGCAATACAGCAGTATATGCTGGTACCAGTACTTCTTTCGAGTGATTGTTGCTGATAGGTTGGATTAGGTGGTGGTGGCGATTTCAGATATTGTTGTGTGTTAATGTAGCTGTGAAAAAAAGAAAAAATATATAGTTGAGACTTATTTAACTCTTACAGTGTTCTGATGTGTTTTTAAAGCTACAAGTATTACATTATTGTCCTTGGTTTCAGAAGTCATTGTTCACCCATTTTTTTTTCTTTTTCAAAATGACATGTATCAATATTTCAGTCTGCAGTTGTATATAGTTCAGTTATGCTTTAGGTGGTGGTGGTGGTGGTGGTGATTTTTTATGGTGGTGATGATGATGATGATGAAGATGTACTGTATTTTGTAATGAGCAACGAGTATAACTGCATAGGCTGGTTGGCCCCTGTTAGACAGCCCATTTGTGCCTAGAACAAAGAAAAAGAGATTGCTGATGATAGTGGAAAGTACTGTGCTTGATTTGTGTCAGTAGGTAGATTAGGGGGTATGTACAGTGTGTGCACCTTGACGAGAATAAGTGGATAGTATTGCAGTTGAACTAGATTTTATAGCCAGCTTATCCATACATGGAGAAACAGTCAATATATCTTGCATTACTGGTGTGGAAGGCATTGAAATATGTGGTAGGTACTTGGATGATACATTGAGTAGTGTACGGTAATTGACATAAGGTTCAGTTCTAGATGGCATACGAGGCATCTAGTAGTGAGGGAGTTAATGAAGGCTGTTTCTTTTTTTATCAGCTTAGAGTACTCTAGTAGCAAAAAGATCTTGTGTACTGGTTGATACTCGTATATGTTATTAAGTTAGGTTTATGTTTTTGTATAGTGAGGTGGAACTAGGATTCTGTGGCCTTGAATGGTTGGTTTATTTCATAGTTCATGCTGTTGGTAGTTTATTAGGTAGTAGATGGGTGGTTACCATCATCCCTGGGAGGTACTACCATGGGAGTGGTGTGGGGACAAAAGCCCGGTACTTGGCCCTGCACAACACTCCCAGGCGGGGAGCTCAGCCACATTTACACTGTAGTCAGAGTCCGGGATGTGACTACTACACATACATATCTCTTGTACATAACTAAATTCTGTCCCTTGGAGAAGGCTAGATTAGTTAGCTTTGCACAACACTCCCAGGCGGGGAACTCAGCCACATTTACACAATAGTCATAGTCTGGCCTGAGACTACGCTTTGCCATTAGCTTATCTGAAAGGGATTAGGGATGTTTGTCAGGTTAGAGTAAATGCAGTATTGTTATGCCAGCTGAAAGAGGTTAGGGATCTTTGATAGGTTATAAATGCACTACACTTTATTACAATAGGCCATTAACTAAGCTGAAAGAGGTTAGGGATCTTTGCCAGTTACACACAGTATAGAGTCAGCAGGTGTAGAATGGTTGCCATGTGCATGCACACATCTGTGCACACATATACGAAATGGTGTTGAAAGTTTGCCCAGTTTTGTATACATAATCATTTATTGTGTTTGGTGCCTGTTTCACTTCATCTCTTAGGTGGAAATTTGCAAGTTGCATAATGATGATGATGATTTCATTTGTTTTGTTATGATACTTCTCATTTCTTTGGCTCAGGGTCCTAGCTTACCTTGTCTTCTGTGTGGGAATTAGGGTTAGGATGATGAAATAATTTGTGTGTGTGTGAGAGAGAGAGAGAGAGAGAGCAGTACAGTGCAATTCCCAAAATCCGAAATTCAAATATCCAAAAAATGCCAGTTTTCCAAAAGGTTCTAGGAAGAGTCATTGTGCCAAAAAATTTCTCGAAAGAAAAAAATTTACCGCCAGAAAATTTCCTGGTTTGGTTTCCTGGGTCACTGTACAGTCATCTAAGCTGGCTCAGACTGGACTCACTTGAACTGTGTACAGTACGTGATTCAATAATTTTGTGCCCTGTGAGTCTATTGCATGGATGAGAAAGAGAAGAGAGGGTGAGTGAGTCAGTGAATGTGTGATTGGGTGAGTGAGTGAGAGAGAGAAGGAAAACAAAAATAGTGTTTGTTGTTGAATTTTCATACCTTGCCATCAAGACCATGATTATGGAATAAATTAAAGACTGGGTTCAGTTATTTTTGAAAGAAATTCAAGCAAGTGGGTGTCCATTCTTATAACTGATGGTAAAGATAGGAAATTCCAGTGTGCCCCACAAAAAATCCAGGCACCTCTTTATCCTAACTATTTCGGATTTTGGGAATTGCACTGTATTGGGGGGTATAAACTAATTAACCTGGGGAAAGCCACATCCAGATCATTATTCTTCCCTTAACCCCTCACTATGTATTGGTTCTGCCCTCAAGATTCACATTTAGGTTTTGTTCTTCAGGAATATCTGAAGATTAAGATTGGTATAGAAAAATTAGGAGTAACTTAATATTTCTCCTTGAATAATAATCATCAGGAGTTAAATAGAAAAATATCAAAGTTAAACCATATACAATAAGAGGTTAAACTTTTGTCCAGTAAAATCAGGAGTTAGTGAGAGAGAGAGAGAAAAAAAAAGTTAAATCATACTGAAGAATTAAGATTAAATTGTTCCCATCAGATTAAAATTATCTGGAGTTAAATAGGAAAAAAATACCTCTTAAACCACTACCATAGAAGAATTGATAGTATTGTTAACACTATCTACTTACAGGTTTTCTTTTGAATAAAATAAAGTTGCCAGAAAGGTAATTACATTGTGCCATGGCCGTAGAACAACCAAGAATTTTCTCCTGGAATAAAATTGCCAGGAGGTAATCCAAAGATATTACAAAGTTCAGCAGTTGATGTAGAATAATTGTTGAGTTTTTTTTTTTTTTCTGGCATATACAGGGTGGCTTATGTATAACACTACACTTCCACTCTGCCGGCCAAATTGTTGTGTGTTGTGGGGACAGCTCAGTGTTGTCAGTATCTACACTGTCTGACCTGCATCATTTTATCAGTTTCTTACTCCCACTGCCATGCCCACACCAGCAGGCTGAGCTATCCCATCAACACACAAGATATTACTACATGTATTTCTAGTGGAGTGCTTTATATGGGTCATCCTGTATATGCCTTAAGTTTAAAATAAGAATTGTTTTAACTCTGTGCCATATATTTCTTCTAAATAAAAATGTCAGAATTTAATGGGAACCAAATATGCAGTGAGGGGTTGGGGGGGGGAGGGAAGAATGTACCTGGATGTGGTTCTTTACATGTACACCTCATGAGATGTTTACGAAAGTACAATTGCGTGTAATGTTTATTCAGTCAGAGCCGTATAATTAAAACCCTTTGTGTCAGTGCATATGCTCCCTAATTTTGATCACTTGTACACTTGTAAATTTTAACTGTGATCTGCATGCATCCCATAGTATGTACAGCAGTGATATGAGAAGGACAGATCTGAGAAATTATCATGGGAAATGGTCCTTGTCCTTAACTTGGCACACTTGGTTTTAATTATATGGCCATAAGTCCTCTTTATAGGTCTGGGATGCATGTGGGTAAATTAGTACCACTACAGCTTTTAATAATAATACAAGAAATAATAATGAAATACCTTTGAGGTGTATTTGATTCATGATTGAGGGGCTACAAGAGACAAAGCAACTTCAGTTCATGGTAATGCTTTAATACTTAAGCAATTTATTAAACAGTTATAAGAGAAATAAAACAATGGTGAGACATGCTTCTGTTTTATGACATGATTGGGAGGTCTGAATGATGTAAAAAAAAATCATGCAGTCCTTTAATTCCTCTTAAGGAGCATAGCGGCCCAAAGCTAGTCTGCTTATTTCTGCTCAGTCCAAACATTAAGGGCAGAGTGGCCACTCATAAAAGCTGATTTCCTAGTTTCCCCCAGTTTGCAGTCTCAAGAGTGTTGAAAAGGCAATCAGATTATGGATCACCCCTGTCTGACACAAAAGTTTTTATAATTTAGAATGCATCCCTGACTTATAAAGTTACGATATTTTGGAAAGCATCTCTTGAGTGGTATAAAAAGTTGCAATACTGTATTTTTGGACATCCCTGTCTTGTATGGGAAAAATTTTGACATTTTGGAAAGCATCCTTGACCTATAAGAGGACTGACTGACTGAATAATATAAATAGTTTTATCCTATTGCTTAGTATGTTGATTCACAGCAGATTTATGATCAATTTCTTGCCGTAGCTGTGATTTCTTTTTTTTCAGGCCAGACAAGAAGAAGAGACAGCAGAATATATCTTGTGTTTCTTAGTTACGAGAAGAAATAGATCATAAGTGTTTGTGAATCCCCTGTAAGATTTTAACCCTTAACCCCTTGTACCCCTTGAGGGTTAAAGTAAATTAGCATAGCTCAAATGAGGTTATGTTGAGCTGGTTAAGTTAAATAGGTTTTTGGAAGGAATTATTTTATGGGCTTCTAGCCTTTGGTACCTTTTTCCTTGCATTAAAAAAAATGAATTATTTTATGGGCTTCTAGCCTTTGGTACCTTTTTCCTTGCATTAAAAAAATGTAATTGGTCTTCCACCATAGCCTATCATTAACTATTCTATTAATTGGTTTTTATAAGTGGTGACTGCTTTCTTGAGGCAGTTATTGTACCTTGTGACTCTCAATTTCTATCAGTTTTGGGGCCAGAGCATAATTTGATAATGGTTGATTAAATATGATATAGACCATCATTTTTACTGCAGTTCTGGCACCCCAAAATTTGCCACTGCAACCCAGCGTAAAACCTCCAGTATTTAAGGTACATAAATTAATCAGTTTTTAGTTATTGCTATACATAAGGCTCCATCTGGTTTACCTCAAAGCTTGCGTGTGGTTTGGGCTCCTGGCTCCGAGGGTGAAGGGGTTAAGGGTTAAAATCTAAACATCTCATGAGGTGTTAGCCTTTATGTAACTTTGTTTTTTTTTTTACTGCTCTGTGTGGATGGTGAGTGAAAGTTCAATAAAGTGTGTGCATAGAATTTTTATGAAATGAAGAAAATGTGCAAAGAACTGTTAATACTATCATCCTGACCCTGGTGGTATTAGTTGTAGTCCCAGATTCAACTGAACATGAACATGGTAGACTGCAGGCTGAAGGTGCCCTCATCTTGCAGTCACCATTCACCTTTCGGGGACAGTGAGAAAGTTGAGGGACATTTTTGTAACCAGGCAGCTCCACTTCGTGTTTACATCAGTGCCATTGGTTGAAGGCATCCCTCTTCAGCATCATCCTGACCCTAATTCCCACATATAAAGGCAGAGGTAAGTTTGAGAGATAGGGTAATCAAAAGTAAATATAAAAAATAAGAACTATCAATGGCATGTTCAGTGAAATGGACCACACACATTCACACACCATTCTAGCCATCAGTTCTCTGTAGAACTACAGACCTAACCACCCAAGAAGTCCATGTCTTGTGCAACCATCATCTAAATCCCAATTCCCACGTAAGGTAGTACACAGAAACCTTATCAACAGCATGTTCAATGAAATGGGTCACACACGCTTGTTGACAGACCATTCAAGCTTCCAGAAATTCCAGTTATAATCTGAGAGCATAAGAAAAAGGTTGATCTAGCAGAGTACTATAATGACCTGTGAAATGGGCCCCACAGCAAAGTCCTGCTTGTGTTAAATCCAGTGAGCCTTTAGTTCTGAGGTGTGAGTAAGTCTCCTCAGTTACTGTAGCTGTTTTATTTTAATGAGGGAACTGGGCCTCTCCCACAGGTCTGCGTACTAAGTTTGTTGCATTGAAGGGGCTGGTATGTCAGGCTAGAACAAGTACTCCCTAGTTTTAATTAGGTTAGTAAGAGTACCCAAGTAATAAGAATTGATAGGGCCATAGCTATTCCTGTTCTTGAACTTTCTCTCAAGCTTAATAAGAAATGCTTGGAAGTTGTATGAATAAAATATCAGATACAAGGTGTCAGCACAAAGACCCATAGATAGTACAGTATCAGCTTGTACTGCAGTTTTAATCACTTTACTCCAGTGACAAACTTATTTTATTCTTGCTACTTCCAGACAGTGTTATTTAGCATGGGGGAGTTTTTAGACCTGAGGGGTCACACAGCATTCATTAACCTGTTAAGTAGAAGACCTTGAAAAGTTGCTTGGAGTAACTCAAGTGGAGGGTTTACATACAACCTTCATTAGCTATTGTGCCTCCAGACAATGCAATTTAGTAAGGGAGAGAGACGAGAGGCTACAAATACTCTCTTTTAACTAATGTCAGTAGTGAAGGGATGGAATTTGTGTGTCAGTAGATCTTAGAATATAAGCTTTATTATATATTGTGTATATTGAGCTTATATTTTTACCATTAGAGTCTTTACAGAATGACAGAAACAGTTCCTAAGTGCTTATTATGTGATAATTCACCTATGTATCATAGTTCTAGGTTCACCTTATCTTAGCAGAGATGTCAGACCTCACTGGCAGAATAAGAAAGTGCTGTAGCTCAACATCCCTCCCATAAAACTTTGTGAGTAGTGTGATATGATAATCTCAAGTAACAGCTTGGCATTATAGGTGGAGATTTGCCAGTTTTAAGCCTAGTTAGAGTGGATAGACTGTAGGGTTTTGAGTATATTTAAATGTGGATCGGAGTCAACCTTTCACCCTTAACATTTACAAGTCTCAGTAGGTATTTCTTCACTCTTAAGAGTTCTTAGAAGGTGTGACCATTGAGTGCTGTCTTCTTGTGCAGTGTATGTTTTTGTACTCAGAAAAGTTCTATTAAAGAATTTGCATCATGTATCTTTAGTTTCTGTGTCATTCTGTGTACTACCACTGTGAAATGTAAAGCTAATCTGTTATGAAATGTAAAGCTAATCTGTTAAGTCCTACCATTGGATAAGATGGTATTAATCATCTATGTATGGCAGGACCCCAAGTATTTTTGTCCTTGCCAGAGGTTGTTGTTCTACCAGGAAGTGGCCTCATCATCTATGTCTTATTATGCAACTATATGGTGTCTTAATCTTTATTCCTTTCAGGTCTTGTTTCGCTC
>JAGKTI010016302.1:0-19564 GCA_018397915.1 Birgus latro
TTTTCCTATTACACTGAGAAGGCAAATGCCCCTATGATTACCACACACTGCTTTTTCCCCTTTTCCTTTGTACAGAGGAATAATTATACCTGACTTCCAATCCTCCGGGACTCTACCCTCCTCCCAAGCCAATCTGCACACCTTCCACATCCATTCTATTACTATCTCTCCCCCATGCTTCAGCATTTCACCACACACTCCATCAATTCCTGGGGCTTTCCCCATTTTAACTTTCTTCATTGCTTCCACCACTTCCATCCTGGTGATTTCTTCCTCTCTTCTCACAACCCTCCTTCTCCCTGCCATTCCCCAGCCACTTATACTTGCATTACTTTCATTCTCTATGTTCAACAGTTCATTGAAGTGTTCTCTCCATCTGTTTACTTTTTCTCCCTTCTCCACTAGTAATCTACCATTTTTATCTTTCACACCCTCACTGCCTTCATTGGCACCCTGTCTAGCTCTCTTTACCTCCTTCCTGAACATTTTCTTACATTCCCTCCACTTTGCACTCAAATTCCTTCCAAATTCCTCATCCACTCTCTTCTTACTCTCTCTTACTAATCTTTTCACCTCTCTCCTCCTCACTACATATAACTCTCTCGTCCGTCTCTCATCTTCCTCGTTGCCCCTGTTTCTCATCCACTCATTATATGCTTTCTTCTTTTGTGCCACAGCCTCTCTCACCTCTTCGGTCCACCATGCTGTTCCCTGAACCCCCTTTCGTCTCCTCTTCACCCCACACACCACCTCACATGCTGCACAGATTTCTTCTGTGAATACCTTGCACACACCCTCCACGTCCCCCATCTGCTCCAATCTATATTTACCCAATCGTTCCTCCACTTCCCTTCTATGTTCGGCCTTTATTCCATCCTCTTGTAACTTTTCTACCCTCCTTGTAACAAATACTTCCTCCTGTCTTTCCCTTCTTCTCTTCCTCCATCTTGTTTGGATTCTGATTCTGGCCACCACCAAGTGGTGGTCAGAAAGTCCACTCCCCCAACCTCTATATACTCTTGCATCCATTATACATCTTCTCATCCTTTCATCCACACACATATAGTCAATCATTGCCTTCCGTTCATTCATTCCCCCGTCCTCTCCTCTCACCACTCGCCATGTATACCTATCGATCATTTTGTGCCTGAAGAGGGTATTGGCTATCACCAACCCCCTCCCAGCACAAATGTCCACTAAAGCACTGCCATTCTCATCCATCTCTGCAGGCACACCCCACTCACCAACCACTCCATCCACCGTCTCATTCCCTACTTTACCATTCATATCTCCAATCAGAAACACTCTCTCATTCCTTTCAAACTTTTCCAAGCAGGCTTCCACATTTGTCCAAAACTCTTCTCTCACTCTACTTACACGATCTTGCGTTGGCGCATACACGCACACAATTGCCCACATTTGTAGTCCAACTTTCACTCTTACCCACACAATCCTTGACCCAACTGATCCATACTCTCTTACATTCTCCTTCCACCTGTTGCTCACAACAATACACACTCCCTCTTTCGCCCTCTCATTCTCACCCACTCCCGCGCATATACCCCATCCATATTCCCATTCTCTCACACTCTCACCTCGCCATTTAGTTTCAGTTATTCCACATATATCCACTTTCGCACTCTCAAGCACCTGTACAATCCCTCTCTCTTTCACCTCATCATTCATACCCCTCACATTCCAGGTCGCAATCTTAATCTCGTCCTTTGTCCATTCCTTTGTCGTCAACTTTTGGTCAGTCCTGGTCCGAGGCTTCCTGTTTGTATTTTTAGTTAGTTGTTTTTAAGGGGTGGGGCACTAACCCACCAGCAACCCTTTTAGTCGCCTCTTATGACAAGCAGGGATACTGGGGGAGAATTCTTGAAAACCCCCCTACCCCCAGGGGGAGGAATTTTGGATTACGAACTTCAGATTTGTCGTTTTTTCCCCCCTTAGCCATGATTTCAAGGACAAGAAGTAGTGCAAATTGTGAAAAAGTTCCGGCTGATAGCATCCGTTTTGTAGGTAGGTCCATGCTCTTTTCGTCAAATGATGGCTGAATAAGCGTATTTCTCTGGGAAAACGCTGAATATGCAGCATCTTCAAGTTCTCTCAAAGTTGATTGCAAAACACATTATATTATAATCAGAACTAAGAAGACACTTGTGAGGGTGAAAATGCCACATTTATGAAGGATAAGAAGTCGCCTGACACGTAAAGAGAGCTGGTACCTTATTTTTTTAAGAACAAAAAGCTGGATACATTGTGAGGATCATTGAAACAATTTTTTTTCCAGCACAAGTAGTTTAAAATTAAGTCCAGCCTCATGGGGATTAAAAAAAAAAAAAATCACAATATGAAGGTTTCTGTTACAAGAAAAACAACATATCCTTAGGTAAAATCTTTTAATTCTGTGATTCCTTTTGAGAAGGAATTTTGGGTTATCAACTTCTGATTTGTCGTTTTTTCTTTCCCTCTTTACCATGATTTCAAGGACAAGAAGTAGTGCAAATTATGAAAAAGTTCCGACTGATAGCATCCGTTTTGTAGGTAGGTCCATTCAATTTTAATCAAATGGTGCCTGAATAAGCGTATTTCTCGGCCAAAACGCTGAATATTCAACTTCCTCAAGTGTTCTCAAAGTTGATGGAAAAACACATTATTTTATATTTAGAACTAAGAAGACACTTGTGAGGGTGAAAATGGTACATTTATGAAGGATAAGAAGAAGTCGATTGACACGTAAAGAGAGCTGGCACCTTAAGTTTTTATGAACAGAGAGCTTGAAAAATTGTGAGGATCACCGACACGATTTAAAATCTTCGATTTTACTTTCTTTCTTCAGGATCTGTTTAAATTTAAGTGGAGCCTTGTGCCGTAAAAAGAAAAGAAAATATATTCACAATATTAAGATTTCTGTTACATAAAAAAAAAAATATTTTCTTAGGTAAAATCTTTCAATACTGTGATTTCTCTTGAGACAGAATTCTGTATTATTAACTTTTGCCGATTTTTCTTTCCACAGCCGTGACTTCAAGGGCATGAAGTTGTGCAAATTGTGAAATAGTTCCAGCTGATAGCATCCGTTTTGGAGATAGGTCCAATCTCTTTTAATCTAATGATGCCTGAAAAAGCGTATCTCTCGGCGAAAACGATGAATATGTAACTTCCTCAAGTGTTCTCAAATTTGATTGAAAAACACATTATATTATATTCAGAACAAAGAAGACACTTGTGAAGGTGAAAATGTCACATTTATGAAGGATAACAAGAAGTAGACTGACACGTAAAGAGAGCTGGTACCTTATGTTTTTAAGAACAAAAAGCTAGATACATTATGAGGATCATTGAAACAATTTTTTTTTTCCAGGAAAAGTAGTTTAAAATTACGTCCAGCCTCATGGGGGTAAAAAAAAAAAATCACAATATGAAGGTTTCTGTTACACGAAAAACAACATTTCCTTAGGTAAAATTCTTCAATTCTGTGATTCCTTTGGAGATGAAATTTTGGATTATCAACTTCTGATTTGTCGTTTTTTCTTTCCCTCTTTGCCATGATTTCAAGGACAAGAAGTAGTGCAAATTATGAAAAAGTTCCGGCTGATAGCATCTGTTTTGTAGGTAGGTCCATTCAATTTTAATCAAATGATATCTGAATGAGCGTATTTCTCGGCCAAAACGCTGAATCTGCAATTTCCTTAAGTGTTCTCAAAGTTGAGAGAAAAACACATTATTTTATATTCAGAACTAAGAAGACACTTGTGAGGGTGACAGTATGAAGGATAACAAAAAGTCGACTGGCGCATAAAGTGGGATGCCACCTTAGGTTTTTATGATGAGAGAGCTTGAAACATTGTGAGGATGACCGAAACGATTTAAAATCGATTTATTTATTTTTTTCTTCAGCATCTGTTTAAATTTAAGTGGAGCCTCGTGCCGTAAAAAAAAAAAAAATCAAAATATTAAGATTTCTGTTACTTAAAAAAAAAAAACTTCCTTAGGTAAAATCTTTCGATACTGTGATTCCTCTTGAGACAGAATTCTGTATTATTAACTTTAGCTGATTTTTTTTTTTTTCACGGCTGTGAAGTAGTGTAAATTGTGAAATAGTTGCAGCTGATAGCATACGTTTTGGAGATAGGTCCAATCTCTTTTTAATCTAATGTTGGCTGAATAATCGTATTTCTCGGCGAAAATGATGAATATGTAACTTCCTCGTGTTCTCATAGTTGATCGTAAAACACATTAAACTATAATCAGAACTAAGAAGACAGTTGTGAGGATGAAAATGTCACATTTATGAAGAATAACAAGAAGTCGACTGACATGTAAATGGAACTGGCACCTTATGTTTTTTAGACCAAAAGCTTGATATATTGTGAGGATCATCGGAACAGGTTTTTTTTCTTTCCCCAGCACACAGTTTCAAATAACTTCGAGCGTCATGGGGGTTAAAAAAAATCAAGGTTTCTCTTACACCAAAAAACACATTTTCTTAGGAAAAATATTTCAATTCTGTGATTTCTCTTGAGAAGGAATTTTGGATTACGAGCCAGATTTGTCGTTTTTTCCCCCTTAGCCATGATTTCAAGGACAAGAAGTAGTGCAAATTGTGTAAAAGTTCCGGCTGATAGCATCCGTTTTGTAGGTAGGTCCATTCTCTTTTAATCAAATGATGGCTGAATAGGCGTATTACTCGGCGAAAACGCTGAATATGCAACATCTTCAAGTTCTCTCAAAGTTGATTGTAAAACACATTATATTATAATCAGAACTAAGAAGACACTTGTGAGGGTGAAAATGTCACATTTATGAAGGATAACAAGAAGTCGACTGACACGTAAAGAGAGCTGGTACCATATGTTTTAAGAACAAAACGGTGGATACATTGTGAGGATCATTCAAACAATTTTATTTTTCCAGCACAAGCAGTTTAAAATTACGTCCTGCCTCATGGGGGTAAAAAAAAAAAAACAATATGAAGGTTTCTGTTACAAGAAAAACAACATTTCCTTAGGTAAAATCTTTCAATTCTGTGATTCCTTTTGAGAAGGAATTTTGGGTTATCAACTTCTGATTTGTCGTTTTTTCTTTCCCTCTTTGCCATGATTTCAAGGACAAGAAGTAGTGCAAATTATGAAAAAGTTCCGGCTGACAGCATCCGTTTTGTAGGGTAGGTCCATTCAATTTTAATCAAATGATGCCAGAATATGCGTATTTCTCGGCCAAAACGCTGAATATGCAACTTCCTCAGGTGTTCTCAAAGTTGGTGGAAAAACACATTATTTTATATTTAGAACTACGAAGACACTTGTAAGGGTGAAAATGTTACATTTATGAAGGATAACAAGAAGTCGATTGACTCGTAAAGAGAGCTGGCACCTTAAGTTTTTATGAACAGAGAGCTTGAAACATTGTGAGGATCACCGACACGATATAAAATCTTCGATTTTACTCTTTTTCTTCAGGATCTGTTTAAACTTAAGTGGAGCCTCGTACCGTAAAAAGAAAAAAATATATTCACAATATTAAGATTTCTGTTACATCAAAAAAATTCATTTCCTTAGGTAAAATCTTTCAATACTGTGATTTCTTTTGAGACAGAAATCTGTATTATTGACTTTTGCTGTTTTTTTTTTNTAGGTCCAATCTCTTTTAATCTAATGATGGCTGAATAAGCGTATTTCTCGGCGAAAACGCTGAATATGTAACTTCCTCAAGTGTTCTCAAAGTTGATGGAAAAACACATTATATTATATTCAGAACTAAGAAGACACTTGTGAAGGTGAAAATGTCACATTTATGAAGAATAACGAGAAGTCGACTGACACGTAAAGCGGGCTAGCACCTTAGGTTTTTGAGAACAGAGGGCTTGAATCATTGTGAGGATCACCGAAACGATTTAAAATCTTCGATTTATATATTTTTTTCTTCAGTAGTTGTTTAAATTTAAGTGGAGCCTCGTGCCGTAAAAACAAAATATTCATAATTTTAAGATTTCTGTTACATAAAAAAAAAAAAAACATTCCCTTAGGTAAAATCTTTCAATTCTGTGATTTCTCTTGAGACAGAATTCTGTACTGTTAACTTCTGCCGATTTTCTTTTCCACAGCCGTGATTTCAAGGGCATGAAGTAGTGTAAATTATGAAATAGTTCCAGCTGATAGCATACGTTTTGGAGGTAGGTTCAATCTCTTTTAATCTAATGATGGCTGAATAATCTTATTTCTCGGCGAAAACGCTGAATATGCAACATCTTCAAGTTTTCTCAAAGTTGATTGTAAAACACATTATATTATAATCAAACTAAGAAGACACTTGTGAGGGTGAAAATGTCACATTTATGATGGATAACAAGAAGTCGACTGATACGTAAAGAGAGCTTGTACAATGTGTTTTTAAGAACAAAAAGCTTGATACATTGTGAGGATCATTGAATTTTTTTTTTTTCCAGCAGAAGCAGTTTAAAATTACGTCCAGCCTCATGGGGGTAAAAAAAAAAATCACAATATGTAGGTTTCTGTTACACGAAAAACAACATTTCCTTAGGTAAAATCTTTCAATTCTGATTCCTTTTGGGAAGGAATTTTGGATTATTAACTTCTGATTTGTCGTTTTTTCTTTCCCTCTTTGCCATGATTTCAAGGACAAGAAGTAGTGCAAATTGTGAGAAAGTTCCGGCTGATAGCATCCGTTTTGTAGGAAGGTCCATTCAATTTTAATCAAATGACACCTGAATGAGGGTATTTCTCAGCCAAAACGCTGAATATGCAACTTCCTCAAGTGTTCTCAAAGTTGATGGAAAAACACATTATTTTATATTTAGAACTAAGAAGACACTTATGAGGGTGAAAATGTTACATTTATGAAGGATAACAAGAAGTCGATTGACACGTAAAGAGGGGTGGCACCTCAAGTTCTTATAAACAGAGTGCTTGAAACATTGTGAGGATCACCGACACGATTTAAAATCTTCGAGTTTACTTTTTTTCTTCAGGATCTGTTTAAATTTAGGTGGAGCCTCGTTCCATAAGAAGAAAAAAAATATATTAACAAATATTAAGAATTCTGTTACATGAAAAAAAGAAACATTTCCTTAGGTAAAATCTTTCAATTCTGTGATTTCACTTGAGACAGAATTCTGTATTATTAAGTTTTGCCGATTTTTCTTTCCACAGCCGTGACTTCAAGGGCATGAAGTAGTGCATATTGTGAAATAGTTCCAGCTGATATAATACGTTTTGTAGGTAGGTCCAATCTCTTTTAATCTAATGATGGCTGAATAAGCGTATTTCTCGGCGAAAACGCTGAATATGTAACTACCTCAAGTGTTCTCAAAGTTGATTGTAAAACACATTATATTATATTCAGAATTAAGAAGACACTTGTGAAGGTGGAAATGTCACATTAATGAAGGATAACAAGAAGTCGACTAACACGTAAAGCGGGCTGGCACCTTAGGAATTTATGAACAGAGAGCTTGAAACATTGTGAGGATCACCGATACGATTTAAAATCTTCGATGTATTTTTTTTTTCTTCAGCAGAAGTTGTTTTAATTTTAGTCGAGCCTCATGGCGGGAAAAAAAAAAAAAATGTATTCATAATAATAAGATTTCTGTTACATCAAAAAAATAAATTTCCTTAGGTAAAATCTTTCAATACTGTGATTCCTATTGAGACAGAAATCTGTATTATTGAGTTTTGCAGATTTTTTTTTCCCACAGCCGTGACTTCAAGGGCATGAAGTAGTGCAAATTGTGAAATAGTTTCAGCTGATAGCATACGTTTTGGAGGTAGGTCCAATGTCTTTTAATCTAATGATGGCTGAATATGCGTATTTCTCGGCGAAAACGCTGAATATGTAACTTCCTCAAGTGGTCTCAAAGTTGATGGAAACACACTTTTGAAAGCTTGAAACATTGTGAGGATCACCGAAACGATTTAAAATCTTCGACTTATATATATATATTTTTTTCAACAGATTTTTAAAGTTAATTGGAGCCTCGTGCCCTAAAAAAAAATATTCACAATAATAAGATTTAGGTAACATAAAAAAAAAAAAAAAAAATCCTTACGTAAAATCTTTCAATACTGTGATTTCTCTTGATTCAGAATTCTGTATTAACTTTTGCCGATTTATTCTTCCACAGCCGTGACTTCAAGGGCATGAAGTAGTGTAAATTGTGAAATAGTTCCAGCTGACAGCACACGTTTTGGAGGTAGGTCCAATCTCTTTTAATCTAATGATGGCTGAATAAGCGTATTTCTCGGCGAAAACGCTGAATATGTAACTTCCTCAAATGTTCTAAAAGTTGATTGTAATACACAATATATTATATTCAGAACTAAGAAGACACTTGTGAGGGTGAAAATGTCACATTTATGAAGGATAAGAAGAAGTCGACTGACACGTAAAGCGGGCTGGCACCTTAGGATTTTATGATGAGAGAGCTTGAAACATTGTGAGGATCACCGAAACGATTTAAACCTTTGATTTATTTATTTTTACTTCAGCAGTTGTTTAAATTTAACTGGAGCCTCGTGCCGTAAAAATAATATTCAAAATATTAAGATTTCTGTTACATAAAAAAAAAAAAAACATTTCCTTAGGTAAAATCTTTCAATACTGTGATTTCTCTTGAGACAGAATTCTGTTTTATTAACTTTTGCCGATTTTTTTCCCCCACAGCCGTGACTTCAAGGGCATGAAGTAGTGCAAATTGTGAAATAGTTGCAGCTGATGGCATATGTTTTGGAGATAGGTCCAATCTCTTTTAATCTAATGTTGGCTGAATAATCGTATCTCTAGGCGAAAACGATGAATATGTAACTTCCTCGTGTTCTCATAGTTGATTGTAAAACACATTAATTTATATTCAGAGCTAAGAAGAGAGTTGTGAGGATGAAAATGTCACATTTATGAAGGATAACAAGAAGTCGACTGACATGTAAATGGAACTGGCACCTTATGTTTTTTAGAACAAAAAGCTTGATACATTGTGAGGATCATCGAAACATTTATTTCTCTTTTTCCAGCACGCAGTTTCAAATTACGTCGAGCCTCATGGGGGTGAAAAAAAAAAACAAGGTTTCTCTTACAACCAAAAACATTTCCTTTGGAAAAATATTTTAAATCTGTGATTCCTCTTGAGAAGGAGTTTTGGATTACGAACTTCAGATTTGTCGTTTTTTCCCCCCTTAGCCATGATTTCAAGGACAAGAAGTAGTGCAAATTGTGAAAAAGTTCCTGCTGATAGCATCCGTTTTGTAGGTAGGTCCATGCTTTTTTCATCAAATGATGGCTGAATAAGCGTATTTCTCGGTGAAAACGCTGAATATGCAGCATCTTCAAGTTCTCTCAAAGTTAATTGTAAAACACATTATATTATAATCAGAACTAAGAAGACACTTGTGAGAGTGAAAATGGCACAATAATGAAGGATAACAAGAAGTCGACTGACACGTAAAGAGAGCTGGTACCTGATTTTTTTAAGAACAAAAAGCTTGATACATTGTGAGGATCATTGAAACAATTTTTTTTCCAGCACAAGTGGTTTGAAATTACGTCCAGCCTCATGGGGCTTAAAAAAAAACACAATATGAAGGTTTCTGTTACAAGAAAAACAAAATTTCCTTAGGTAAAATCTTTCAATTCTGTGATTCCTTTTGTGAAGGAATTTTGGGTTATCAACTTCTGATTTGTCGTTTTTTCTTTCCCTCTTTGCTATGATTTCAAGGACAAGAAGTAGTGCAAATTATGAAAAAGTTCCGGCTGATAGCATCCGTTTTGTATGTAGGTCCATTCAATTTTAATCAAATGATGCCTGAATAAGCGTATGTCTCGGCAAAACGCTGAATATGCAACTTCTTCAAGTGTTCTCAAAGTTGATGGAAAAACGCATTATTTTATATTTAGAACTAAGAAGACACTTGTGAGGGTGAAAATGTTACATTTATGAAGGATAAGAAGAAGGCGATTGACACGTAAAGAGAGCTGGCACCTTAAGTTTTTATGAACAGAGAGCTTGAAACATTGTGAGGATCACCGACACGATTTAAAATCTTCGATTTTACTTTTTTTCATCAGGATCTGTTTAAATTTAAGTGGAGCCTCGTGCCGTAAAAAGAAGAAAATATATTCATAATATTAAGATTTCTGTTACATAAAAAAAAAAAAAAAACATTTTCTTAGGTAAAATCTTTCAATACTGTGATTTCTCTTGAGACAGAATTCAGTAATATTAACTTTTGTCGAGTTTTCTCTCCACAGCCGTGACTTAAAGGGCATCAAGTAGTGCAAATTGTGAAATAGTTCCAGCTGATAGCATACGTTTTGGAGGTAGGTCCAATCTCTTTTAATCTAATGTTGCCTGAAAAAGCGTATCTCTCGGCGAAATCGCTGAATATGTAACTTCCTCAAGTGTTCTCAAAGTTGATTGAAAAACTCATATTATATTCAGAACAAAGAAGACACTTGTGAAGGTGAAAATGTCACATTTATGAAGGATAACAAGAAGTCGACTGACACGTAAAGAGAGCTGGTACCTTATTTTTTTAAGAACAAAAAGCTTGATACATTGTGAGGATCATTGAAACAATTTTTTTTCCACCAAAAGTAGTTTAAAATTACGTCCAGCCTCATGGGGGTAAAAAAAAAAAAAAATCACAATATGAAGGTTTCTGTTACACGAAAAACAACATTTCCTTAGGTAAAATCTTCAATTCTGTGATTCCTGTGGAGATGAAATTTTGGATTATCAACTTCTGATTTGTTTTTTCTTTCCCTCTTTTCCATGATTTCTAGAACAAGAAGTAGTGCAAATTGTGAACAAGTTCCGGCTGATAGCATCTGTTTTGTAGTTAGGTCCATTCAATTTTAATCAAATCATACCTCAATTAGCGTATTTCTCGGCCAAAACGCTGAATGTGGAAATTCATTAAGTGTTCTCAAAGTTGATAGAAAAACACATTACTTTATATTCAGAACTAAGAAGACACTTGTGAGGGTGACACTTTATGGAGGATAAAAAAAAAGTCGACTGACGCGTAAAGTGGACTGCCACCTTAGGTTTTTATGATGAGAGAGCTTGAAACATTATGAGGATCACCGAAACGATTTAAAATCGATTTAATTTTTTTTTTTCAGCATCTGTTTAAATTTAAGTGGAGCCTCGTGCCGTAAAAAAAAAATATTCAAAATATTAAGATTTCTGTTACATAAAAAAAAAAAACATTTCCTTAGTAAAATCTTTCGATACTGTGATTCCTCTTGAGACAGAATTCTGTATTATTAACTTTTGCCGATTTTTTTTTTCACTGCTGTGAAGTAGTGTAAATTGTGAAATAGTTCCAGCTGATGGCATACGTTTTGGAGATAGGTTCAATCTCTTTTAATCTAATGTTGGCTGAATAAGCGTATTTCTCGGCGAAAACGATGAATATGTAACTTCCTCGTGTTCTCATTGTTGATCGTAAAGCGCATTAAACTATAATCAGAACTAAGAAGACAGTTGTGAACATGAAAATGTCACATTTATGAAGAATAACAAGAAGTCGACTGACATGTAAATGGAACTGGCACCTTATGTTTTTTAGACCAAAAGCTTGATACATTGTGAGGATCATCGGAACAGGTTTTTTCTTTCTCCAGCACATAGTTTCAAATAACGTAGAGCGTCATGGGGGTTAAAAAAAAAATCAAGGTTTCTCTTACACCAGAAAACACATTTCCTTAGGAAAAATATTTCAATTCTGTGATTCCTCTTGAGAAGGAATTTTGGATTACGAACCAGATTTGTCGTTTTCTCCCCCCTTAGCCATGATTTCAAGGACAAGAAGTTGTGCAAATTGTGAAAAAGTTCCGGCTGATAGCATCCGTTTTGTAGGTAGGTCCATTCTCATTTAACCAAATGATGGCTGAATAGGCGTATTTTTCGGCGAAAACGCTGAATATGCAACATCTTCTAGTTCTCTCAAAGTTGATTGTAAAACACATTATATTATAATCAGAACTAAGAAGACACTTGTGAGGGTGAAAATGTCACATTTATGAAGGATAACAAGAAGTCGACTGACACGTAAAGAGAGCTGGTTCCTTATGTTTTTAAGAACAAAAAGCTTGATACATTGTATGGATCATTGAAACAATTTTTTTTCCCCAGCACAAGCAGTTTAAAATTACGTCCAGCCTCATGGGGGTAAAAAAAAAAAACAATATGAAGGTTTCTGTTACAAGAAAAACAACATTTCCTTAGGTAAAATCTTTCAATTCTGTGATTCCTTTTGAGAAGGAATTTTGGGTTATCAACTTCTGATTTGTCGTTTTTTCTTTCCCTCTTTTCCATGATTTCAAGGACAACAAAAAGTGCAAATTGTGAAAAAGTTCCGGCTGATAGCATCCGTTTTGTAGGTAGGTCCATTCAATTTTAATCAAATGATGCCTGAACAAGCGTATTTCTCGGCCAAAACGCTGAATATGCAACTTCCTCAAGTGTTCTCAAAGTTGATGGAAAAATACATTATTTTATATTTAGAACTAAGAAGACACTTGTAAGGGTGAAAATGTTACATTTATGAAGGATAACAAGAAGTCGACTGACACGTAAAGAGAGCTGGCACCTTAAGGTTTTATGAACAGAGAGCTTGAAACATTGTGAGGATCGCCGACACGATTTAAAAGCTTCGATTTTACATTTTTTTCTTCAGGATCTGTTTAAATTTAAGTGGAGCCTCGTGCCGTAAAAAGAAAAAAAAAATATTCACAATATTAAGATTTGTTACATAAAAAAAAAAAAAACATTTCCTTAGGTGAAATCTTTCAATACTGTGATTTCTCTTGAGACAGAATTCTGTATTATTAACTTTTGCCGATTTTTCTTTCCACAGCCGAGACTTCAAGGGCATGAAGTAGTGCAAATTGTGAAATAGTTCCAGCTGATAGCATACGTTTTGGAGGTCGGTCCAATCTCTTTTAATCTAATAATGGCTGAAAAAGCGTATTTTTCGGCGAAAACGCTGAATATGTAACTTCCTCAAGTGTTCTCATAGTTGATGGGAAAACACATTATATTATATTCAGAACTAAGAAGACACTTGTGAAGGTGGAAATGGCACATTTTTGAAGAATAACGAGAAGTCGACTGACATGTAAAGAGGGCTAGCACCTTAGGTTTTTGTGAAAAGAGGGCTTGAAACATTGTGAGGATCACCGAAACGATTTAAAATCTTCGATTTATATATTTTTTTCTTCAGCAGTTGTTTAAATTTAAATGGAGCCTCGTGCCGTAAAAACAAAATATTGATAATATTAAGATTTCTGTTAAAAAAAAAAAAAAAACATTCCCTTAGGTAAAATCTTTCAATACTGTGGTTTCTCTTGAGGCAGAATTCTGTATTATTAACTTCTGCCGATTTTCTTTTCCACAGCCGTGACTTCAAGGGCATGAAGTAGTGTAAATTGTGAAATAGTTCCAGCTGATAGCATACGTTTTGGAGGTAGGTCCAATCTCTTTTAATCTAATGATTGCTGAATAAGCTTATTCCTCGGCGAAAACGCTGAATATGCAACATCTTCAAGTTTTCTCAAAGTTGATTGTAAAACACATTATATTATAATCAAACTAAGAAGACACTTGTGAGGGTGAAAATGTCACATATCTTATGATGGATAACAAGAAGTCGACTGACACGTAAAGAGAGCTTGTACCTTATGTTTTTAAGAACAAAAAGCTTGATACATTGTGAGGATCATTGGAATTTTTTTTTCCCAGCACAAGCAGTTTAAAATTACGTCCAGCCTCATGGGGGTAAAAAAAAAATCACAATATTAAGGATTCTGTTACACGAAAAACAACATTTCCTTAGGTAAAATCTTTCAATTCTGATTCCTTTTGAGAAGGAATTTTGGATTATCAGCTTCTGATTTATCGTTTTTTCTTTCCCTCTTTGCCATGATTTCAAGGACAAGAAGTAGTGCAAATTGTGAAAAAGTTCCGGCTGATAGCATCCGTTTTGTAGGTAGGTCCATTCAATTTTAATCGAATGACACCTGAATGAGCGTATTTCTCGGCCAAATCGCTGAATATGCAACTTCCTCAAGTGTTCTCAAAGTTGATGGAAAAATATTATTTTATATTTTGAACTAAGAAAACACTTATGAGGGTGCAAATGTTACATTTATGAAGGATAACAAGAGGTCGATTGACACGTAAAGAGAGCTGGCATCTCAAGTTCTTATAAAGAGAGAGCTTGAAACATTGTGAGGATCACCGATACGATTTAAAATCTTCGATTTTACTTTTTTTCTTCAGGATCTGTTTAAATTTAGGTGGAGCCTCGTGCCATAAAAAGAAAAAAAATATATTCACAATATTAAGATTTCTGTTATATCAAAAAAAGAAAAAAACATTCCCTTAGGTAAAATCTTTTAATTCTGTGATTTCACTTTAGACAGAATTCTGTATTATTAACTTTTGCCTATTTTTCTTTCCACAGCCGAGACTTCAAGGGCATGAAGTAGTGCATATTGTGAAATAGTTCCAGCTGATATAATACGTTTTGTATGTAGGTCCAATCTCTTTTAATCTAATGATGGCTGAATAAGTGTATTTCTCGGCGAAAACGCTGAATATGTAACTTCCTCAAGTGTTCTCAAAGTTGATTGTAAAACACATTATATTATATTCAGAATTAAGAACACACTTGTGAGGGTGGAAATGTCACATTAATGAAGGATAACAAGAAGTCGACTAACACGTAAAGCGGGCTCTCACCTTAGGTATTTATGAACAGAGAGCTTGAAATATTGTGAGGATCACCGATACGATTTAAAATCTTCGATGTATTTTTTTTCTTCTTCAGCAGAAGCTGTTTTAATTTAAGTCGAGCCTCATGCCGGTAAAAAAAATATATATTCACTATATTAACATTTCTCTTACATCAAAAAAATGCATTTCCTTAGGTAAAATCTTTCAATACTGTGATTTCCCTTGAGACAGAAATCTGTATTATTGACTCTTGCAGATTTTTCTTTCCCACAGCCGTGACTTCAAGTGCATGAAGTAGTGCAAATTGTGAAATAGTTCCAGCTGATTGTATACGTTTTGGAGGTCGGTCCAATGTCTTTTAATCTAATGATGGCTGAATAAGCGTATTTCTCGGCGAAAACGCTGAATATGTATCTTCCTCAAGTGTTCTCAAAGTTGATGGAAAAACACTTTTGAAAGCTTGAAACACTGTGAGGATCACCGAAACTGTTTAAAATCTTCGATTTATGTATATATATATTTTTTCATCAGATTTTTAAATTTAATTGGAGCCTCGTGGCGTAAAAAAAAAAAAAAATATTCACAATATTAAGATTTCTGTAACATCAAAAAAAAAAAAAAAAAAAAAAAAAATCCTTACGTAAAATCTTTCAATTCTGTGATTTGTCTTGATTTAGAATTCTGTATTATTAACTTTTGCCGATTTTTTCTTCCACAACCGTGACTTCAAGGGCATGAAGTAGTGTAAATTGTGAAATAGTTCCAGCTGACAGCACACGTTTTGGAGGTAGGTCCAATCTCTTTTAATCTAATGATGGCTGAATAAGCGTATATCTCAGCGAAAACGCTGAATATGTAACTTCCTCAAGTGTTCTCAAAGTTGATTGTAAAACACAATATATTATATTCAGAACTAAGAAGACACTTGTGAGGGTGAAAATGTCACATTTATGAAGGATAACAAGAAGTCGACTGACACGTAAAGCGGGCTGGCACCATAGGATTTTATGAACAGAGAGCTTGAAACATTGTGAGGATCACCGAAACGATTTATAATCTTTGATTTATTTATTTTTACTTCAGCAGTTGTTTAAATTTAACTGGAGTCTCGTGCCGTAAAAAAAATATTGAAAATAATAAGATTTCTGTTACATAAAAAAAAAATAATTTCCTTAGGTAAAATCTTTCAATACTGTGATTTCTCTTGAGACAGAATTCTGTTTTATTAACTTTTGCCTATTTTTTTTTTTCCCAAAGCCGTGACTTCAAGGGCATGAAGTTGTGCAAATTGTGAAATAGTTCCAGCTGATGGCGTACGTTTTGGAGATAGCTCCAATCTCTTTTAACCTAATGTTGGCTGAATAAGCGTATTTCTAGGCGAGAACGATGAATATGTAACTTAATCGTGTTCTCATAGTTGATTGTAAAACACAATAATTTATATTCGGAACTAAGTAGACAGTTGTGAGGATGAAAATGTCACATTTATGAAGTATAACAAGAAGTCGACTGACATGTAAATGGAACTGGTACCTTATGTTTTTTAGAACAAAAAGCTTGATACATTGTGAGGATCATCGAAACATTTTTTTTCTTTTTTCAGCACGCAGTTTCAAATTACGTCGAGCCTCATGGGGGTGAAAAAAAAATATCAAGGTTTCCTTTACACCCAAAACATACTTCCTTTGGAAAAATATTTCAATTCTGTGATTCCTCTTGAGAAGGAATTTTTTAATTACGAACTTCAGATTTGTCGTTTTTTCCCCCTTAGCCATGATTTCAAGGACAAGAAGTAGTGTAAATTGTGAAAAAGTTCCGGCTGATAGCATCCGTTTTGTAGGTAGGTCCATGCTCCTTTAATCATATGATGGCTGAATAAGCGTATTTCTCGGCGAAAACGCTGATTATGCAACATCTTCAAGTTCTCTCAAAGTTGATTGTAAAACACTTTATATTATAATCAGAACTAAGAAGACACCTGTGAGGGTGAAAATGTCACATCTATGAAGGATAAGAAGTCGACTGACACGTAAAGAGAGCTGGTACCTTATGTTTTTAAGAACAAAAAGCTTGATACTTGTGAGGATCATTGAAACAATTTTGTTTTTCAGCAAAAGCAGTTTAAAATTACGTCCAGCCTCATGGGGGTAAAAAAAAAAACACACACAATATGAAGGTTTCTGTTACAAGAAAAACAACATTTCCTTAGGTAAAATCTTTCAATTGTGATTCCTTTTGAGAAGGAATTTTGGGTTATCAACTTCTGATTAGTCGTTTTTTCTTTCCCTCTTTGCCATGATTTCAAGGGCAACAAAAAGTGCAAATTATGAAAAAGTTCCGGCTGATAGCATCCGTTTTGTAGGTAGGTCCATTCAATTTTAATCAAATGATGCCTGAATAAGCGTATTTCTCGGCCAAATCGCTGAATAGGCAACTTCCCCAAGTGTTCTCAAAGTTGATGGAAAAACACATTATTTTAAATTTAGAACTAAGAAGACACTTGTGGGGGTGAAAATGTTACATTTATGAAGGATAAGAAGAAGTCGATTGACACGTAAAGAGAGCAGGCACATTAAACTTTTATGAACAGAGAGCTTGAAACATTGTGAGGATCACCGACACGATTTAAAATCATCGGTTTTACTTTTTTCCTTCAGGATCTGTTTAAATTTAAGTGGAGCCTAGTGCCGTAAAAAGGAAAAAATATATTCACAATTTTAAGATTTCTGTTACATAAAAAAAAAAAAACATTTCCTTAGGTGAAATGTTTCAATACTCTGATTTCTCTTGAGACAGAATTCTGTATTACTAATTTTTGCCGATTTTTCTTTCCACAGCCCTGACTTCAAGGGCATGAAATAGTGCAAATTGTGAAATAGTTCCAGCTGATAGCATACGTTTTGGAGGTAGGTCCAATCTCTTTTAATCTAATGATGGATGAATATGCGTATTTCTCGGCGAAAACGCTGAATATGTAACTTCCTCAATTGTTCTGAAAGCTGATTGTAAAACACATTATAATATATTAAGAACTAAGAAGACACTTGTGAAGGTGAAAATGTCACATTTATGAATGATAACAAGAAGTCGACTGACGGTAAAGAGAGCTAGTACCTTATGTTTTTAAGAACAAAAAGCTTGATACGTCGTGAGGATCATTGAAACAATTTTATTTTTTCCAGCACACGCAGTTTAAAATTACGTCCAGCCTCATGGGGGTAAAAAAAATATCACAATATGAAGGTTTCTGTTACACGAAAAACATTTCCTTAGGTAAAATCTTTGAATTTTGTGATTCTTTTTGAGAAGGAATTTTGGATTATCAACTTCTGATTTGTCGTTTTTTCTTTCCCTCTTTGCCATGATTTCAAGGACAAGTAGTGCAAATTGTGAAAAAGTTCCGGCTGATAGCATCCGTTTTGTAGGTAGGTCCAATTAATTTTAATCAAATGATGCCTGAATGAGCGTATTTCTCGGCCAAAATGCTGAATATGCAACTTCAAGTGTTCTCAAAGTTGATGGAAAAACATTATTTTATATTTAGAACTAAGAAGACACTTGTGAGGGTGAAAATGTTACATTTATGAAGGATAACAAGAAGTCGATTGGCACGTAAAGAGAGCTGGCACCTTAAGTTTTTATTTACAGAGCTTGAAACATTGTGAGGATCACCGACACGATTTAAAATCTTCGATTTTACTTTTTTTTCTTCAGGATCTGTTTAAATTTCAGTGGAGCCTGGTGCCGTAAAAAAATATATATATATTCACAATATTAAGATTTCTGTTGCATTAAAAAAAAAAAACATTTCCTTAGGTAAATTCTTTTAATACTGTGATTTCTCTTGAGACAGAATTCTGTATTATTAACTTTTGCCGATTTTTCTTTCCACAGCCGTGACTTCAAGGGCATGAAGTAGTGCAAATTGTGAAATAGTTCCAGCTGATAGCATACGTTTTGGAGGTAGGTCCAATCTCTTTTAATCTAATGATGGCTGAATAAGCGTATTTCTCGGCGAAAACGCTGAATATGTAACTTCCTCAAGTGTTCTCAAAGTTGATTGTAAAACACATTATATTATATTCAGAACTAAGAAGACGCTTGTGAGGGTGGAAATGCCACATTTATGAAGGATAACAAGAAGTCGACTAACACGTAAAGCGGGCTGGCACCTCAGGTTTTTATGAACATAGAGCTTGAAACATTGTGAGGATCACCAATACGATTTAAAGTCATCGATGTATTTTTTTTTCTTCAGCAGAAGCTGTTTTAATTTAAGTCGAGCCTCGTGCCGGAAAAAAAAAATATTCACAATATTAAGATTTGTTACATCAAAAAAATACATTTCCTTAGGTAAAATCTTTCAATACTGTGATTTCTATTGAGACAGAAATCTGTATTATTGACTTTTGCAGATTTTTTTTTTTCCACAGGCGTGACTTCAAGAGCATGAAGTAGTGCAAATTGTGAAATAGTTCCAGCTGATAGCATACGTTTTGGAGGTAGGTCCAATGTCTTTCAATCTAATGATGGCTGAATAAGCGTATTTCTCGGCGAAAACGGTGAATATGTAACTTCCTCAAGTGTTCTCAAAGTTGATGGAAAAACACATTAGAGAGCTTGAAACGTTGTGAGGATCACCGAAACGATTTAAAATCTTCGATTTATATATATTTTTTCTTCAACAGTTGTTTAAATTTAAGCCGAGCCTCTTGCCGTGAAAAAAAAATATTCACAATATTAAGATATCTGTTACATCAAAAAAAAAAAAAAAAAAAAATCCTTAGGTAAAATCTTTCA
>JAGKTI010016303.1:0-19563 GCA_018397915.1 Birgus latro
TCTTATCATACCAGGTCTTCATATTAGTCTGTGACTCCTTTAAATTCCCACAGGCAATCTCTCTAGCTCTCAACAATCTCTCCTTAAACATAGCAACATAATCCAGCATATTTGGCACATCATGATTTCCCAACCACTTCTCCTTCAACATACGCAGAGGTCCCCTGACCTCATGTCCATACACAAGTTCAAATGGACTGAAGCCAGTGGACTCCTGTACAGCATCTCTTATGGCAAACAAAGCTAGTGGCACTGCCTCATCCCAATCCTTATCCATTTCAGTACAGTATATTTTTAAAGTCTTCTTTAGAGTTTGGTGAAACCTTTCCACACATCCTTGCGACTGCGGGTGGTAGGCACTCGATAACTGCTGCTTAATCCTCAACTCTTTCAACACCTGACCAAACAACCTTGAAGTGAAATTACTGCCCTGATCTGACTGAATTACTCTCGGGAGTCCAACCCATGAGAAAAATTTCACCAACTCCCTCACAATCACTTTAGAATGGATACTTCTCAAAGGAATTGCCTCTGGAAACCTTGTTGACATACACATAATAGTTAGCAAATATTGATTGCCTCGCTTAGAACGAGGTAGAGGACCTACAACATCAATACATATCCTGCTGAATGGTTCATCTACAACAGGAATAGGGTGCAATGGTGCCTTTACAATATTCTGGTTAGGTTTACCAACAACCTGACATGTATGACAAGTCTTACAATGCTTAGTTGCACTCATCTTTACACCTGGCCAATAAAAATGTGCTGTCACTCTACTCAAAGTCTTTCTTACACCAAAATGTCCTGACCAACTACTTTCATGAGCCAACTCCAAAATCTTACTTCTGTACTTCTTAGGGACAACAATTTGGGTCTTCATCATCCAATGATCAGATACTGGGCTATCAGCAGGTCTCCATTTTCTCATTAAAATTTGGTCTTGCACATAATATCCCACATCTCCATCAAGAATTCCTCTCTCAGCCTCACTCCACAACGCCTTCAGACTTTCATCATTCCTTTGTGCATCAATTAAGTCCTCCTTTTTCACAACAAAGTCTGGCAAAGTCTCTACTTCCTTCCCTTCCACCTGCTCTGCTTCATCTCCAGGTTCACAAAGCCAGGATGAGCTTAGGTCTAACTCACACTCCTCATCTTCCTCCGCTCTTTTAGCACTAGCCCTTGTCATTACACATGCTGGATAAATCATACTCTCCTCAAGTCTCTCACCATCCTCACATACTTCTGGGTCTACGGTTTCACTTTCCTGGTCAACCTCAGGATTCTCCACAATTTCAGGCTCAGGGACAACTTTATTGCCTGCCAAATCATTCCCTAATAGCATGTCCACTCCTGACACAGGCAATCCTTCACTTACTCCAACTTTCACATTTCCTTTGACAAATCCACTCTCAAGCCACATACAATGTACTGGTACTTCAAGCTCTGAAGAACTCACACCCCTAACAACATTTTCACCAGTAAAGGACTCATCACTCCACTCTGCAATACCTTTATGTACAAGACTCAGGTTAGCTCCTGTGTCTCTCAGTATCACAATCTCCTTTCCTTGTCCCTCACCCACCTTCATCTGACCTTTGGTGATAAATGGCTTAAACTCTACTGCAGGTAACATCTTGGATCCTGTACATACATTTGCTAACAATTGGTCTACATGTTCCTTCCCAGTTACAGTCAATCCAGCTTCCTTGGAATTCTTCAAACTAAAACATTGATACTTCCTGTGACCTACTTTACCACAATGCAGACACTTGGGTTGCACCCGATTTTTCCTACAACTTATACTTAAGTGTCCAAAATCACCACACTTATAACATTTGATTCCTGACTTATTTTGATGTGAGGCATTACTGGCCTTATCACTCCTAAACAAAGGTGACTCTACAGCCTGACTTTGAACATGTCCAACATTAAACTTCAGAAAATTATTTGAGTTCTTGAAACTGTTTTGGTTAGCTGTACCTTGTTTACCACCCCAAAAGTTGGTGGACTTCTTAACCCAGCTCTGGTTAAATTTACCTCTATGAGCACCTTTGCTCACCTGATACGCAACAGCAAGCTGATCCGCTTTACGTCCAGCCTCAATCACATTTCTAATGCCTAGTTTCATTATTTCATACCTCAGTGCTGGTTCTAAAGTATTTCTAAAATGTTCTAACATCAATAACTGTATCACATCTTCCTTGCTTGTCACATCCTCAGATTTCAACCATTTACCACACTTCAGCACAATCTCTCTAGCAACTTCCAAATAGGTGTTACTATGTGTCTTTCCAACGTCTCTGAAACGCTGTCTATAAATTTCTGGATCCACCTTCACAGTCTGTAAAACTGCCTCTTTAACAACATCATAATCACTGCACTCACCAATACCCAAACCAGCATAAGCCTCTCTTGCCTTGCCCTTTAATCTAGCTTGCACCAACAAAGCCCACTCTTCCTTTGGCCAACTTCTCAATTCAGCAATTTTCTCAAATTGTATAAAGAAATCCTCAGCCTCTTCCTCTACAAATTCTGGCACAAGCTTCATCTTTATATCTGCTGAATTTCCTCTGTGTTCCCCCTTTTCTACTTCCAACTTTTTTAGCTCCACCTGAGCCTTGATCTTCTCAACTTCTGTTTTCTCCTTCTCAACTTCTGCTTTTATCAAAGCCTCTTGATTCTTTTTCTCCTGTAACATTATCTCCATCTCCATTAACTTCACCTTCCATTCCATCATCTCACTACCAGTCATTTCTTTGTTTCTTTCTACATACTTTTCATCCTTTTCCATATTTTCTTCTTCACACTCACTCTGCTCTCTACCCAAAATGCTAGATTCCATCAAACCCTTTATCAGTTCTCTCCGCATATCCTCCTCAAGATTAGCTTTTAACTCAATGCCATAAGTGCATGCTAACTCCCTCAGCTCTTCTCTTGTGCACTGGTAAAGAGAATGTACATCCCTACTGCTCATAAAGTTTTGCACATTACTCTCTGCCATGATTACAAATAATTTCAAGGCTCACCACAACACAGTAGTCCAGAGGGGAGGGCTGGCAAGGAAGGCAGATTCTCCTGGTCACACACACTGGGCTCATGGACAGGTGGCACACAATCACAAAGATATCCCGGACAGGCCCCCAATTTTCTGTTACGTCCCCAGCTGTCCTCACTCTTCAAGCACGCTGCAATAGTTAGGTACAGCAAGAAATTCGTTCGGCCTGCAACTCCTCATTCCCGGGCCAGCTGGATAGTAACATGAAATATCTCCACCACAAATACCGTATCACCCATCACACCATCAATGATAATGAAATAGTCTACTACACTATTTACATATATTTACAAATAAATACACTGATACTCAAAAAAGAATATACTTAGATCACTTATGCTATATCCCCAGAATGATCTTCTCAAAAACCAAATGACACTCAATAATAACCACAATAATAATCTCCACTATCACAAGTACACCACCACGTGCACCATAGGCTATCCTGTGGCCACCCACACCACGCTCTCTCGTACGTACACCTGTATATTCTCCTCCCACAAGTAATACTCATTAATATATTCACATAATTATCTCACCACTTCCCTTATATAAAACCTCACACTGTGTGACCACGCTGCTCTCCCAAAATCACCACGTGTCTCCTCCAACACGCCCACCTGAGCAGAAACCCAGATCAGCTCCTCACACGCCGCTAGCCACCGAGAGAGAGAGAGAAGCCACGCACTCTCCCGTACGTACGCATCATATCTCTCACTAGCGGGATCACAATACAACAACATAACCTTACATGTTAACCCTTAACAACTTCACAAATATTAATTCATTTCTACATTCTCCAAAGATAAACTCCAACACAATATACAATCACATTATACAATAATAAACATAATATTCATTACATTCATGATACACAAAAGAAAACGTACTGTATGAAAAAAAAGGATAACTCCTCGTAACAGTGATCGTCTGTCGTTATCAGGCATAGAATAGTAAACGTTTGCTAAAGTAAGAGTGTTATTGATGACGGTACTATCACTCAGGCACCTATGTTAAGCTGAATAAAACTGTTGACGTTAAATGGAGTTGTCTCCCAAACATGGGGGGGGGGTTATATTGGTACACAGACAATAGTTTCTTTACTTCCCCTGGTGAGATGGGTGTAGAACGGCCAGGAAAATGAACACTGGCCATTACAGTCGGCTACTAATGATTCACGACCTCAGAGGTTCGCTCACCAGAAACCAAACATCCCAACAACAGTTACTAGAAACTTTATCCATTTAATATTTTCTGTTTTATATGAAAGCAGTATGCCTAGATGAACGGAACAAAGTATGGACATGATAGTGACGTACTGGGGGTCATACCAATCTCCTAAATGCTTTACTACTATTTGAAGCATCCTTGTATTTCACTGTTGGTAGATGAGTTTGGGAGAGTGTGTAAGAAACGGAATCTAAAGGTGAATGTAGGGAAGAGTAAAGTGATGGTCTTCGAGAGAAGTGAAGCCAGTGAATGTACAGTGAGATTGGATGGGGAGGATATGGAGAATGTGAGTGCATTTAAGTACTTGGGTAGTGTGATGAGTAAGGATGGAAGTCTGGAGGGTGAAGTGCTTGAAAGGGTGCAGCAGGGAAGGAAGGTTGCTGGTTCGTTGAAAGCAGTGATAAGAAACAGGGAAGTGAGCATGGAAGTGAAAAAGTTGTCACATGACAGTATTGTGATACCAGCTCTAATATATGGAAGTGAAGATTGGACCCTGTTGGAAGGACAGAAGTCAAGAGTGAGAGCAATGGAAATGAGTTATTTGAGAGGAGCATGTGGAGTCACATGGAGGAGACTAACAAATGAGGAAGTGAAGGAGCGTTGTAATGTGGATGTGGACGTGATAGGAAGCGTTAGGAGAAACACGTTAAGGTGGTTTGGGCATGTGGAAAGGATGGAAAGTGAAAGACTGACGAGGAGATTGTATATGAGTGAGGTGGAGGGGTTGTATATGAGTGAGGTGGAGGGGGAGAGGGAGTGGGAGGCCGAGGATGAGATGGAAGGATGAAGTGAAGAGGTACAGTCAGCAGCAGAAGTTCGTCCCTCTCAGCGTGCGTGACACGAGCCTGTTGATCTGGGAACACTGTATGAGATAGAGTTGACAGGTATTGTTTAAACGTCTGATATTAAAGAAATGAGTTCGGAGATAAGAACACACTCTCTAATGATAATATTAATTTGCAGCAGGTAGAATAGTAACGTTATTGTGAAATGTATGACATAATGTTTGAAGATTATTCGTTACGGACACAGACGCACAGGATTATTTGGACTGGACTGATGTTGCCAGCAAGGATTATATGAGAACGTTTGCAGTTATAAAGGTGATGTTGCAAGAAAACATTAATTGCGATGTCAGTTGCACAAAAAACAAACATTGAAACTGACAGTGCTTGTTTCGTGAGTATACGGTTTTGTTTTACAAGTTAAATCATTTTCCTTCCTGACCTCTCTCGTCACCCGTCTCTTCTCTTCCCAGACATGCTCTGTCATCATCCATGTTTTATCACTAATTCTGAAAATCTTATGTCTGTAGGTAGAGTGTGGAAAGTAATCATTATAAAAGTGTTAAATGAGCTTCTTTTTCTCCTCCATCGCTATGAAATGTTATTCATGTCTTGAATATAAATGTTAGTAACGTGATTAAATCATCACTGTGGTGGTTAGGACATTATTCATCATATGTAATATAACACTTATATAACCACAGTTAATACAGTGCTCCAAATACACTCCCTCACCACCCCCTCGCCGTCTCCTCCCCTCCCCCTTCCACTGTCTCCATCATTCCCCCCCGACTCTTCCATTACCCCTTGTTCCCTCAACACCCCCAACTCCTCCCCACGGTTTCATTTAATTGACCCTGTTTCGCTTTACCTCCCCAACTAGATCGGTTATTCATGACTTGAATATAGTTATAATTTACAGGAATTTAAGTCGTAAATGTAGTGACATTATAAACAATATTCGTTCACGTTATATTGCCAACTGTATTACACACAATTAACCAGATTACTTATACAACAATTTGTCAGTCGTAACTACCAGTGTTAAGCACCATCCCCCCCTTGCGGACTCCTTCCCTCCTCACCTCCTGCCCCCTTTCTGTATCCCTCACTCCTGCATACACCTTATAACATAATAGCTTGCAATATATCTAACCCCTTCCCTTACCCGGTATTCCTGCTTCCATAATCCCCCCCCCCACACACACATTGTGTTCCCCCCATAACAAAATGCGAACGAAATACTTTGAACTGAACTCCCTCAGCACACGATATTACACGGTCAGAGAATGCAGCCAGCAAGAGTATCCAAATCATTCCATCCCCATAGCTGCATAACATGGTCAGAACAAAAGGTAACGGCATGGCTGTCTGTCAACGCCCTGAACATCTGTTCTGCAACTGCCGATATTATCGATGCAGGAGTGACAACGACACGGATGGATAGGAAGCGAACCTTTACCATAATTAACCCTTTCACCGCGACAATCGGATACTTTCACTTACACCTGCCTGCTGTCCGGGCTAACGGCAAGCACATTCCGCGAAGGGAACAGTCTACTCATCCAGAGGGGTATAATCCCCCTTCATTGTATATTACGATAATTATGGTTGTCAAATATATGGTAGGAGAATAAAGCTTTTGTGACTATCATCTATTTGCTATATTTAACTGTAACTGAAGAACTACTAATTATCACCAAGAATACCGTCAATACTTAAGAAAATATTTTCTGGATGCATGTAGATCATACTCTTGTGCAAAACTACACACGCGATGATCATTTTTCATTTTTTACTTTCTTTGGGGAAAAGGACATAAATATTTTATCTATGTTATGATTTAAAAAATAAGTATAAAGAAGAGATTAATGGCTAGGGAGGAGGAGTAATAAAATGATGCCTATACTGAAGCATTGACTGCCGTTCTTTGAACAGTTAATGCATCTTGACCACCACTGTCACGGTCTCTATCTATCTATAGCCCGCCACCCTAATACCGCAAAGGATGGCCGCAGACAAAACGCTTCCAAGTCGCCCTGTCACCCACCATTTGCCTACCCTCCCTCCAGCTCACTCCCCCCTCCCTCGTATACCTCTCAACTCCATCCCTTCACCTCATCCTCGGTCTTCTCCTCCCTCTCCCTCCCTCCACCTCACCTACATACACCCTCTTGGTCAGTCTTTCATTAGTGCCCCACCCCGTAAAAAGACTTATAACTAAATAAGCGAATAAAGCTGTCACGGTCATTATAATAATCTTACACACTAATAAAGAATACAATTAAAAAAAAAAAACAAACGTCGTTATACTGTTCGGTTCCGGGGACAAAAATGAGGAAGGGAGAGAAAACAGACATTTGAAATGATAAGCGAGAGAAGTCGGGTATGGTCAAAACAATTTAACCGACTGGAGGGGTTAGGAGTGTTGCACTAGAAACAAGTGGTACTGGTAGAGGGGGCGGGGGGAGGAGGGAGGAATGATGGAAACAGTGGAAGGGGGAGGGGCGACGGCGGCGAGGGAGTGGAGGAGTTGTTGTTTAAAGATGTCTCCCTCTTATAGAGGGAGCCGGGCCTTATATTAGCCCGGTCAGTGGGGTGTGGGCTGATTAAAAATATAGTAAGGGGGAAGACAGGGCCTGGGGATTGCTCAGCACAACGCCCTATCTTCTGTCTGGCTTTGTGGTGTGTGTGAGTGGAGGAGTGTATTTGGAGCACTGTAAGAACGATGGTTATATGTGTTATACAGTATAAATGGTGACGAGTAATGTCTCCTAAACACCACATTGACGATTTATTCATGTTAGTAGCATTTATATTCAAGTCATGAATAACACTTCATAGCGATGGAGGAGAAAAAAGTTCATTTACACTTTTATAATGATTACTTTCCACACTCTACCTACAGACATAGGATTTTCAGAATTAGCGATAAAACATGGATGATGGCAGAGCATGTCTGGGAAGAGGAGAGGCGGGTGGCGAGAGAAGTCAGGAAGGAAACTGTTTTAACACTATGTAAAAACAAAACCGTATACTCACGAAACACGCACTGCCAGTTTCTGTTTTGTGTGGCTGACATCGTAATCATTGTTTTCTTGCAACCTCACCTTTAGGACTGCAAACGTTCTGTAATATTTCACATGATGCTTGCTGGCAACACCAGTCCAGTCCCAAAAATCCTGTGTCTGTCCGTAATGAAGAATCTTCATATACCAATGTCATACATTTCACAGTAATGTTATTATCCCACCTGCTGCAAATTAATATCATTAGGGAGTGTGTTCTTATCTCCGAACTCATTTCTTTAATATTAGACGTTTAAACCATACCTGTCAACTCTATCTCGTACAGTTCCCAGTTCAACAGGCTCGTATAACGCACGCTGAGAGGGGCGAACTTCCAACCTTACAAGTGGCCACTTCCACGCCACCTAACAGCAACTCATTTTGAGCCTCTTTTATCTGACTAGAATTACTCTGACGGGCCCTTACTTGGCCCGGTCCTCCCAAGGGAGGAAAATCTCAACAACAACAACAACAACAGCACGCTGAGACGGACGAACTTCTGCTGTCGGCTGTATATGAGAGAGGGGTGTGTGAGTTGGGAGCGTGGTAGTGAAATGGGGGGGGGGCAGAGCGACATGGAGGCGATTTGTTTGTGGCCACCCCGTGCGGGATTGAGGCGTCTGGCAATAGATAGAAATAGACTGATGAATGTTGTTCTCGGCAGCCCTTGATCTCGCATCCAATCGAAAGCCTTTGATTTGAGCGCTGAGTCCTTAAATTAGTAACCTAATTTCAAAGCGATGATTATATTACATCAATAGGAAATGGAAATAGGAGGTCGAGTGTATATTTATTCATTCATCAGTGATACAAAAGTCAGTGTATGGAGTACCTGTGATTGTAAGCAGGTATACTGTATAGGCAATGAGGTAGGTAGCTTATGTAGCCAGGCCGGGAAGTAGGTAAGGAGGTAAGCAGAAAAGTATTGTTGGCAGGAAGGAAAGTAGAAAGGAAGATTTGTAGGGAAAAGAGACAAGAGGTGCAAGCTAATCCTAGAATGCCTAATTAATATTCTGCAGCTTAATTTAAAACCTCCCTCTTAAAACTCGACATTCATTGTCTAACCGACTGGCTGCAAATCCTGAAACCATCGTTTAATATTACAAAATCCATTGTACACGGCAAGGATTATACAGTTAGTTTTCAGGATCCTAGTGAGGCAAGACGCAGCTAGTATAACTTTATTATTTAGCAACCAACATTTGGTAAACCTTGGATATCTATTACCTCAAAGTTACTTGCCTATTCTCATCTCTGTCTTTGCCTTTATTTCATCGTTCGTAAATTATGTGATTCTCTTATTTCAGTTTATATTACCTTTTTTTTTTTTTTATCATGAATTTACAACCCTTTTCTTTCCCAGTGACTGTTCTCTCAGACAAACGTTTATCTTGCATTTCTTTTTAGTTAAGTATACACTTGCTCAGATAATTCAAGTATTAAAGAAAACTAAAATTTCAAAGAAAACGTTTCCTCTTGTGTATGGTTAGGGTTAACTTTTGTAGGTTTCATTAGTTTTCCCCCTCCACCAGGGCTCACCTCTTGTCTGCCAGCAACAACAGGCTAGCAGCATTGTGCCTGTACCATGCCCTCCTGTCTGGATGATCACCCCATCGCCAGTGATGAGCTTCGCCTTTTGAGATAACGGGATCACTTATGCCACACTACAACTCACTGTTAACGTTCCTGGCAGTTCTTACCCATATTGTTAAATCTAAGTGCATTCTCCTAGGGAATGGATCTGCAGCAGTCACGCCAGTCTTCCAGCCATTCCACTGACTTCCGTCCTATTTCTCTGACTTCGAGGGAATTCTTTTCGCCAGACTCCGTGATCTTGTGCGGCATCAACTCTCTTGTCATCTCTATGGTTTGTTCCCAGATCGCAGCACGCAACATTGAATTGCAGAATTACTCTCACCTCAGACCATCGTCATGCACTGCCTAAATTTATGGACCTCAAAGCTCCCTCCAATGTCGCAAATCGGGACATCATCCTGGATAAGCTCGCCTACCTGGGTATTTCTGGGCGCCTGTTTCGCTGGCTTGAAGGGTATCTATCGCGTCCCATACGTTCTGCTGCGTGAGACAATCAGCGACTAAATTCTATTCTATCTGTTCTGAGAAGAAACGAGCGTCAAGCTTTTGAAAGCTGGCAACTGATTGGTTGTCAAAATGGATTCATTAGTAACGATGCATTGTAAATCATTTTTATTTTAAGGGTTACAATAACTATTTCTGATAGATACGATTGCTCAAACTCTCTCTCTCTCTCTCTCTCTCTCTCTCTCTTATCATCATCATCATCAAAAGCCGTTTGAGTGTCCACTGCAGGACCGGCCTATCCCGACTTGTTAGACAATGTGGAGTTTTAAGAGAGAATTTTTAAATTAAGCAGCAGAATATTAAGTAGGCATTCTAGTATTAGCTTGCACCTCTTGTCTCTTTTCCCTACAAATCTTCCTTTCTACTTTCCTTCCTGCCGACCATACTTTTCTGCCTGCTTTCCTACCTACTTCCCTGCCTGCCTACATAAGCTACCTACCTCATTGCCTATATACCTATTTACAATCACAGGTACTTCATACACTGACTTTTCTACAAGTGACAGAGGTTGTAAGGTTCCAGCACTGAAGGTGACATTTTGTCAGCAATAAACTTCTGGTGTGAGTGAAGATTTGAAGTGTTCTGGTCTCCTTCCAGGTGGATGGTATTGTGGATTGGATCATACTTGTACATATAGAAGGACCAGCCTCAGACCTCTGCAGCAGCGCTGATGCATGATCATGCTGAAGATAAAGAGAACGAAAAGCAACAGCTATAATAATACGAGTACTGACCCCAGATTTACTCCAGTATGTGTCCTTTAGATGTCACAACCCAAAGGACAAACTTTATTATGCACTCTACCAGTGAAAATTTGCCATAAAGTGTGGCAAGAGGAAAAATCAGTACAGAACAAGTAACATAACGAAATTGGCTTCTAATGAAGATGGACTTATTTACCATAATGATAAACTGAGCTATTTTATCTGAAATTCAAAAGTTCGGCATTAGATTTAAAAAATCTTAACATGGAACTTAAGTTATTTCTAACAGTGTACCACTAATACATCAACTTTCACCCATCAACAATTTAAATCTAAAATAATCTACACTTAAAGTCGACAGTTATCATGTCAGTCATTAAACTGGTATCATCAAACAGGCATTGAAAGTCGTACTTGTAATGGCGTCTAAAACTGAATTAATTTGTCTCCAGTGTCCCGGATGGCATAATTATGATGACACTAATGTCCCTGGACAAAAGTTTGGTTGTCATGAGGATCATGCCCTTCCCCCCCTTTTCTCACGAGTTAGTCCTAAAAATGGTATGCACAATCCTTTTACACAGCCATATCTTAAGACTCGTGAGACTTAGCACCCTCTTTTTTGTGAAGTGCTGTCCACCTTTTCATGGTATGTCTCTCCCTCTTTGCATGAGCATATATTCGCCGCAGAGTTGAAGAACTGAAATATTATTGACTCTGCCCCTTGGAAAAGGACTTTAATATTATTGACCCTCCCCATCACATACATGTGTGGAAAAACAAAGTTCAAGTCCTCAGCTAAAGGACCAGTTCATTGCTTATGAAATGTTACACCCGACGTTGGACGGACGTACTGTGCACCTTCAGATGCTTTTTCCCCCCACAATATTTACAGAGTGTTCTGATGGCACCATTTCTGTTGTGGGGGTTAATGAAATATTCGTACACAACTGATGAATGGTTAGACGATATTTTATAATTTTTGGATGGTTAAATGAGCCACAAAGCCATTGAGAAAGACGCCAGTATTCAGTCTGAGTTAAAATGGTAAACACTAGAGAGAGAATAAATGTTATAAAACAATAATACGATTATCTATGCACAGGTAGAATCGGTTCCTTACAAAATAATTATGCCCATCATCGTAATAATGTAATTCATTGTAGTCAGTAATATAGGCAGATTTTATCAGCTTAACTTCGTCATTAGCATAATTTACTGCTTGAAGCTAAGAGCACGAATTCACGCTCCGAGTCCCGGCTGTACGATTTCATTAACTCACTCACAAATTCAGGCTCACACATTGTATCTGTCGTGTGGGTGATAGAAGACAGATTCGTTCACTGACTAGTTACTGACATCTCACCCGTCCTCATTCCCTACCGACGCGTACCGGACAAGTTCAGCAGTACCAGCTCAAATGTGTTGGACATGTTGAGCAACACCAGCTTCATACGGTTCCCATACATTCCATTTTTCATTAATGCTCTGTCAAACCACATTTCTTAGCATATTGAAATATCTTTCAATGCGTTCAAACTGAAGCTAGCAATCAAATGGATGATTATATCTGGTAATAAATCTACAACTACTCGTCAAATTATTCGAGGAATTCGAATGCTTTGCCCAAGTATTCGAATACGAATGTGAGTACTTTAAAATCTAATAACATTTTCGAATACGAATACAAATAAACATAACTTCTGTATTCTAATACATTCAGACATGAATACAGAATACGAATACTCCATTCCTGTATCCATATCAAGTACTCTACTTTAGATTGTAAGACCTTACTACATTATTTATCACGTCATTTAATGCATTAGCTGGCTCCCTGTACTGTATAAAATCGTCTGGTGGTAACAGGAATTAAAAAATTCCTCAGGTGCAAAAGGTCCAATGCTTGGGCCTAGGTCAGAGGACTGTTACGTCTTTTAACCCTTTTATTACGAGATCTGAATGATTTCGTGTCATGGTCGCAGAACGAAAATGAAGAATGTCACAGCACTGAAGCGGTTACTGAAACTGTTTATTAACCCATTGGTGCCCAGCATCCTCTATAAAGGACGGAACTGGGCATTTTCAAAATTTAATAAAGAAGGGAACCCCCGGGTAGGGACCTATGAGCTTTTTGACTGCGAGAGGATAGGCGGAGGGCAGTACGCCTAGTACCCTTCCAGCACACTCCCTCGCACAGGAACTCTGGGCACTAATGGGTCAATCTCATCACAATTTCATGTGTCTTCTGAGCTTAATATATTCATCAAATTGTAGCGAAGAATAAATAACAGTTGTCCAATCTAAATCAAAGTACTAACATACTGTATATAGCTGAATGAAATAGTTTTCTGGTAAAAAGGATAAAAATGATCGTCAGGTTTATATCAAGATCATGCTGAAAGGTTAAACTATATCATGGCTAAAGACTTTTAACAGATCCCCATTTGAGCTAAATGAAAGCGTCTGGTGGTAGGAGGCCTTCACACACAAGTGCTTAATGGGAGCTTTTTATGCTGTCACTTCTTGACGTAACTCCAGAATTGAGTAAAATCATATGCTGTAATAAGACAAAACAAAATGGTCTTGACTTTATATTGGTGTCATCTGCTACCTCATAACTCGTTTTCTTCGTAATGCATTAATGTTTTAGGTAAAAATAAGAACGTGCGTTGACAGGAAAAAAAAATGTCAGGTTTGAATCGCAGCTACGTACAGAACAAACCCCAATGGACGTTCCACTTTTGGTGCCATGGAAGTGTTCTGAAGAGCCAAGCGCGTTCCACCAACAGACCCATTCGTGTTCGTCCACGCTCACTGTCTTCTTCCTCTCTATTCATTTTATCCTGGCTGTGGCTGAATAGCATGAGTCGCCTGCTGTACTGAACTTTCTGTCAGAACAAAAATATACTAATCATATAATTATTTTTTTTACCACTTTATATTAAATATTGTATAATCTTTGCTATACGAATCCAAGGCGAGTTCCCAGACCAGATTTTTGTACTGGCAGTCTTCTCTCCGTGCCAGCCATTCTCGCCTTGCCCCTCCTCCTTTTTCTTCTTGCAGCGCACTGCCCAAAGTAATTTTATGGTTTACGTCGATGGTTGTTGATAGAGACGATGAAGACGTTGTGCACTCGTGGTCTCCTCTGTAATATTACTCCTGGTTGTGGCTGTCTGGGGTGCTTGTCTGCTCGAGAGTCTGGATGAGTGACCTTGGCTGTGGCCATTCGAGTTGGCTGACCTCGATAAAGAAGAAAAATGTGGCGCGTTGAAGTACACCGTGTGATAGAAAACGCTGTTTCTGAGCCGCCACTCTGTTCAGCCCTGGCGCTTGTTGGGGTTACTTGTCCCCGTGTGATAGCGGCTTTAGCATCACTCCCCATCTGCCACGCACCTGTCCACCATTTCTCTACTATTATCGTCACTCCCGTTTATCATGCACCTGTTACTCTCCATTACCATTCGCTACAATTTTTCATGAACCTGTCACCCTACTCGTGAATCCATTTACTCCACTGTCGTGTAACTGTCACTCTACATTACCAGTCATTCCCCATTCTGTCATGTTTCTGTCATTCTGCTCGTATATCCAGTCATTCCATTATGTCATGCAACTGTCACTGTACAGAACCAGTCAATCCCCATCCTGTTATACACCTGTCATTCTGCTCGTACAGTCACTGAATCATGCAATAAAGTGATGTTTATGGCTGATTTAGTATGTCGATTGATTGAAGGTATGTTGACAGTAGCTCACATCCTCCCTCCTCCTATTCTCGATCCCCTCCCTCCTTTGTCCTTCCGCTTATTCTAGGGAAGATCTAAATCGCTGCCATTCGCATACCGATGGAACTACAGCCTTTATCCTTTGCCATGTTGTAATACTGATTGGCAGCTTCATCTGACCGAATACCATCTTGATCCGTTTGTCGGAACCGGATAGGATCTGGAGCACACACACACACACACATACACAGCGACCCTAAAGCTCAAGAACTACTTAAATTAGAGAGCTGAAAATTTTATGGCATATGCCTGAGACATGACCAGAAAGCAGTGGTGAACATAGTCCTCATCGGACCATTATTGTCTGAGATTGCCTATGGTCCAAAGTTCGGGACTGCTCCAGAAGACAGAAGTAACCTGATTTGACATGAAAGAATAAAGCAACAGCCACCAACCTTGCTGCACTTATAGGACATGATGGCCTAAGGTGATATGCAGAACATCAGTGACCTTGACCTCAAGGTCCCTAATACCCAAATCCATGCCTGAACAAAGACTGACACAAGTGACAGCACTTGAGATTAATAAAGACAATCTAGATCAATAAAAGCCGCGCCAAATAAAAACACTAACTTCAAATCAGTAAAGAAATGGAATCAACTAATTTACTGTACTTACTTCAGATCAATAAAGAAAAGGAAACTTAATATATAAATGTGTAAAACAAATAAAATCTTTCTTGCTAATAAACGAGTGAAACCCTAGATTGTCGAAAATAATGAGACCCTCGTCTCTTTGTTTCACACGTTTCTGTAATCTGAGAACACATTATATTATTATAGAATAGAGAGGGAGTGAGGAGGGCAGGAGATGCGTCACTGAGGAGTTATTTACATAGTCATAATTAACCCCTTTACTGGTACTGCAGGAAGACGCCTTCATGTGGTGGCGCCAATATGGCCAGATGGTTCCGCTTTTTGGACATATAAACATCTCTCACTTTCCTCCCTATCACCCGGGAGGAGGATGGTGGACTGCAAATGGGTACCTTCAGCCTCCAGTCCACTGTGTTCATGTCCAGATCAGCCTGGGATTACAACAGCAACAACATCAACTACTACTAATACAATCACTGCCACTGTTACTACTGCTAGACCCACTACTACTTCTAGGCCTACTACTACTACTGCTGCTGCTAGTACTACTACAACAACTACGAGTGCTACTGCAATTGCTTCTGTTATTACTACTACCCTTTCACCAGCTTCTCTTACCTGAATTGAATAAAATCGTCTGACTGTAACAGGGATGAGGCACAGCATAAGTCACCAGACTGAAGAGGCTGTGTACCAGAAATACTTGACTAACTCCTTTAATCCTTTCACTCCGTGCTGAAGAGGAACGCCTTCACCTGGTGGCACCGAGATAGACAGGCGAATCAACTGCCTCATTATACAAACGTCCCTCAGTTACCCCCTGTCCCCTTAACTGGAGGATGATGGAGTGCAGGGGTAGGGCAATTTAAGCCTGCAGTCCACCAGGTTCACGATTCCTGGGGGCCACAACAACAACAACAACAGCAGCACCATCAATCCGCTGACGTAGTGTTTGTTTTCCTAACCCAAGCTGATTGTACAGTATATCACTCATGAGAGACTTTTCGAACGGGAGGGGTTTCATATATACTTTTCTTAATCCACCAAGTGGCTTTCCTAAGATCAATAAAATCAACTGGCAGAATAGACTAAAAAGTGAAATAGTCATCGGATTCAAAGATTTAAATTGCCCTAGTTTCTTCCTAAGGATTGAATGCTTTATTTTCCCTCTGCCAGGGGTGAGGGTGAATCTCCCGAGCTAGGACCGCTACATATCTCTCAAGAAATACGCTACCTTGGTGCGGGCTGGAACTGCCAACTCTACGGTCGTGAAGCGCTAGCGCTGCCACGGAGCTATTGTGGTCCCCCCTCTGCCGGAGGGTGAGAGTGAGTCTGAGGAAATGATGGCAGGGCGACGGAGTCCACTGCCTGTAGGGATCAGTTATGTTACACTCCGCAGGGCGTGAAGTTGAGAATGGCAGACTCAAACAACTCTACCAGTGTGCCCAGTGTGGGCCTGGAGAGTAAAGTGTTTTGAGTCTGCTGCACCACTTCCACTAGCCGCTGCTGGTGCTCCTGGTGCCACGGGTGTGTTTGCCCTAATACCGCTAGCGCGGTCAAGAGCAGCTGCCCAAGGGAAAAAACATTCATAGCAGGGTGACAGGGCTCCCCCAAGACAAGCTCAGGAGCCATAAAAGGGTGGAGCTTCTTATTTATTTCCAGCCTCCAGCGAGCATGTATGGAGTTCTTTGGAAGGCTGTTCATTGGTGATCCTACCTTCCTCATTGTCCCACAGTCAATGATGGTCACCCCTTCAGTGAGGTCAACCAGGACGTTGTCTTCCTTGAGGTCATTGTGAACCATCCCCAGCGAGTGGATTTGATCCAGGACGCGGCAGAGGGATGAGCACACCCACATTATGTCATGAGGGAAGGGGCCTGAATTCAAAAAGGTCTGGAAAGAGGTGCCAGAGTGCCGTGACATGATCACCACTGGTGCAGGGGACAGGATGAGGGCGTATACATGAGGCACCCCCTCCACACTCCTCAGATGGTGAAGCATCTCCACTTCATGTAGAGCATGTGCAGCTGCTACACCGTCTGGGAGACTGATAAGCTTCATAACGAGCGGTGGGGCAGAGGGCAGGTCCAGAGTGTACACTGCTCCCTGACCGCCCTCTCCAAGCAGGGCGCCAGGGGGTGGGTTCCAGTGGTTCAGCACCACGTACCCTTCAAGGCCACCCACCACCTCGTCAGCTCGCTGCCCCAGCCACATTTCCGCTGGGTGCTGGTACCCCCATGACAAGGGCCACCATACCCTACTGCCGCGTCGTCGTAGAGCCTGGCATCCCTCGCGGCCGAAGGTGGCAAGGTGTGCGAGGAGCCCCCACCTCCACTCCACCTGCGCCTTCTTCCACCTTTGGTACTGGGTCAGGGCCAGCATCATCACGGCCACCATCACCAAACAATCGATCACCAGTTTCAATAATTTTACATAATCAATCATTTTTTGTGGTGACAGTCAATATATGAACTTAATTTGTACTATGTAGACAAATTTTACACATTTAAGAGAGACAAACTGGGATGGTATAGAAAGGAGAATTATGCATCCTTCCACACACACCCGTCCGATAACGAATTTATTCTGGCTGTTTCCTGACGATTTTACTTGCTATAGAGCAGAATGTTCTAGTAGGAGGAGTTAGACATAGCCTTCATTTGCCCCCCCTCACTCACTAGAACTCTTTCCTAGATTGAAAAATATCGTCTGGAGGCAGCATGAACAGACTAAAAACACATCACCGGATGGAAGAGGCTAGTGAACGTTTGTATGATTCATTTCACTCGTCACACTGTTATTATTTTTCCTGAAGTTCACGATTTCGTGCGTGCTTTTGTATGTTCCTATTTCTGGACTCTGGTCGCCTTTAGAAATAGCCTAGAGGGAAATGGCGTGGCAGTGTGAGGTGTGACCGAGTGCTGTGGCAGTGTGAGACGTGACTGTGGGGTGTGGCAGCTTGAGATATGATTGTGTGGTGTGGAAGTGTGAGATATGATTGTGTGGTGTGGCAGTGTGAGGCGTGATTGTGTGGTGTGGCAGTGTAAGGTGTGATGGTGTGATGTGGTCGTGTAAGGTGTGATTGTGTGGTGTGGCAGTGTGAGATGTGACTGATACCATATAGCAGTGTGAGGCGCGACAGTGTGTGGTCTGGTAGTGTGAGATGTGTTGGTATATGGTACAACTTTCTTTTATGAAAAAAAGAATGAGCCAAAGGCAGGAAGCCTGCATATACTGTATATAGATGCTCTTTCCAAGAAAAAACAAAACAAAAACAATGAAGGGTAAAATCAAGATTCATTCACTTTTAATTGCCTGGGTACAACCATCGACTCCACCGCAAACACCACCACCACCATTATCACCACCACTACCACAATCACCAGTACTACCACAATCACCACTAACTACCACAATCACCACTACTACCGCAATCACCAACACAACTGGAAACACAACTACAGCCGTTACAAGTACAACAAGAATTCCCACCACAGTCACCATCACCACCACAGTCACCAACACAACCGCACCCACCACAACAACCACTGTCGTTCAACACCACAACCACGGGTACCACCACAGTCACAGTTACCACGACCACCACAGGCACAGCTACTAGGCCTACCACCATAACCATTACTACCCAGACCATTGTCAATACCGTAGTGAATGACACCTGCAACCACCACAACCACTACCATCATCACAACCACCACCTTTATCACAATCATCGCCACAACCACAACTACCACAACTACCACAACCCCTACCACCATCATCATCGCTACAACCACAATCACCACAACAATCACAGCTATGGAGGCACATTGCATCCTGTGTACATAATACGTGATATTAACTGGAAACTAATTTGCAGGTTAGAAAAATCCCCTTGTGCATAGGCTACTTGATAACAGTGATGGGGTCTTGCTATCAGTCTATGTCTGTCTGTTTACTTATATATCTGTCTATTTACATATATGTCTATGTAATTTTCTATCTGCCTTTCTAACCACTTGTCTGCCAGTCAGTTTCTATTAATCAACGCATTTATATTTTTCTGCTTATCTATATCCGTCTGTCTATCCATCTATCCCTGTGACAGTTAAGAACAAACTTTATGTATGAGCATTAACCCATTCAATACCATGGTGCCTGTTGCTGTTCTTTGTTTGCTGTACATTGCTTGCTGTGCTTTGCTTGCTGACATTTCTTTGCTGTC
>JAGKTI010016304.1:0-11040 GCA_018397915.1 Birgus latro
GTGGAGAGCCGCCATTAGGTGACCAAGGCCGACACATGCAAGCATGTTGGAGCCTTCAAAAACGAAACGAAACGAAACGATTGTTCATAAAATATTTTGGCTCATAGTCAGTTTGGCTACTAAAAATTTATTTGGCTTGTAAATCTGAAACCTTAGGAGCCAAATGGCTCGCAACCATCGGCAGTTAGCAAGAGTCCTGGCACTAAACAACAAAACACGAGAGTGACAGTCAGGTGAAAGCAAGAGCAAAATTACCAAGGCCCATACTCTCATCAGGTGAGAAGGCTCCCTAACACCTCTTCCATACTGCTTTATTCTTTGATATCGTTCCTTTGTTTTTGAAGGCCATCACCTAATGATGGCTTTCCATGCTGCTCCATCTCTGGCAGCTTCCCTATTCAGTCCCTTATCCAGATCATAGTCAATGACCTTGTCCCAGGTCTTTTTCGGTCTACATCTTGCAACCCTAACCCCAACGTTCACACTTCTCACTTTCTGCACCCAGTTATCATCCCCCATCCTCTCCGCATCCCCAAACCATTTCAATCTACCCTTCCTCATCACAACACCAATACACTCCAGTCCCATCCTACCTCTCGACTCTTCCATCGTAAACCCAGCCCTCCCAGGCCTTGCACTCAGGGACACACTGCACATCCATCTAATCATTGTCATTTCTGTATGTTTGAGCTTGCAAATATCCTCTTCCTTTACTGCCCAGGTCTCACTACCATACAGCATCACACTCCTAACACATGCCACATACAAAGATCCCTTAGCACATGGGGAGAGCTCTCTCAATGTCAGGAGAGGCAACAGCTCTCTGAACTTCTTCCAGCACATGTCTCACATACATCAACTCTTCCACACTATCTTTTTGTATGTTACCTATGAAGAGTTTGGCAATAATGAATTATAGAGCACTGAGAACAGTAAGCAATATGACAGGAATAGGTGTTAAGGGGCTTTGCTAACCAATTAATACATGGGGTTATGTTCAAACCAATTATGGAATGGGCAAGTGGAGTCTAACCCATATGGAGTATAGGAACATGGGTCTATCCTCAGTCCACACATTAAACCACAACTGGGTGCAAAGGGAGTGAACTGTGTCAAGGGTAGAGGTAAAGGAAGACTGAAAAAGACCAAGCAGCATGGAGAACTGCAATGAGGTGTCAAAGGCAGACTTATGCAAACATGTTGGAGCCTTTACAAACTGTATGACATATGGTTAAACCCAAAAACCAAAATGGAATGTCGACCCTATTATTATTTTCTTAAGTATATTTGGTTGCTGACTGCATTCTGTAGTATGGGATAAAGGCTGATCAAACCACCACATTCATTTGATAAACTGCTTTAAAAAATTAGGGTCCTGCCACTAATTTCCAGTTTTTTTAACCCCTTCAATACACAAATACTCCAGTTTAACTATGCAATTGGTTAAGTAAAAACCCATCGTTAGGAAGGGTATTGTATATCGGGGTAGATTTAACATGTAAAGTATAGCGATGTGTTTCTGAGCCATGGGTTTCCCCACAACCAAGTCCAAACCCACACAAATGAGTCCAAAAACAAGTTTAAAGCCATTGTAAATGGCCTAACAGCTGTTAAGGAAGCTAACCTAAGCCTAACACCTGTAAATAACTTACTAAAACCAACAAATAAAATCTAAAAATCATCAAAAATGTTTGGAAAAAATCAAGCTTAGTAAACTGTACCCCAAAATGACAATGTTCACCCCAACTATGGCTAAAACACATTAACCTAAGTCTAAAAACAGTTTATAAATCAACCTAAACACAATTTTAGTCCAGAACATCAAAATCGGTAAAAAAAAAAAAAAACATCGTTAAACCGGGGTATCACATCTAGGGGTATCGTATATCAAGGTATACCAGTACCAGGCCTTTCTTAAACTGAATAAAATCATCTGGAGGCAATAAGGATGAGCCAACAAAACACGTCGCCTAATTAGAGGGGTTAAAAACAGAATTACCCTCTTCACTCAGATATACTTTTCTTCCTATCTCCAGACTATTTCATGCAGCTTAGAAAAGATGGCTGGTATCGAAGGGGTTAAGCATATGATCTTTCCACGCATTAAAGGGGTTAAAGCTGATACGATAAATGGAAGTCAATCCCAACATCCGACCTAAAACTTTCACCTTGACCTGTGGTTCACAATTTCTACATTTAGAGAATTTTAGCTCAGCAGCAAAAATAACGTACGCTGTTTCTGTCCAGTATCAATGCACACTATCTGATACGTTTATGTGAAGCTACAGTGTGGTGAATGGTTTTGGGTGTATCAAATAGAAACAGGATTCTGGGGCTTGAATGGTCAGTGAATGGACGTGTGGCCCTTTGGATTTGGGAGAAAGGAGGTCTGGATGATCAATGCACATGAAGCCTATCTTAAAGCAGAGTTGCAACAATAGGTTATAACACCAACATATGACTGCCATGAAAAGGTGGGAAGGACACAGAGCCTTAACACTGTATTTCTAAGTTAACGCTGCTAAAGAAATCTGGGCCAAGTCACGGTGAGACAGAGCTATGTTGTGCTTAAAATTACAGAGCCAAGTTATGGTGGACTGGGCCAAGTTAAGGCAAAAGGATTACAGAGCCACGATGAAAAATGTAGAGCAATCTTAAGGTGAAAATTATAGAGCCAAGTTAACGTGAAATAACTATGGCCTTTCCTAAACCAAAATTGTATGGAAGCAGTACGAATAAACTTAAAAGATGTCACTGAAATGAGGCTAAACTTAAAAGATGTCACTGAAATGAGGCTAAACTTAAAAGATGTCACCAAAGAGGCAAATTAAACTGACTGGTATGCAAAGAAGAATAAGTGATGCAACATTCAAATTCTTACCAGGAATTTCTTGATGTCTTGCTGATGCCATAGACTGCCTTCTGTCCTCAATCCTGTCTTCATTTTCAAGGGTCCACTCCTTTCAAGGTTGATCAGTTCCTTTTGAGGCTGTTCCATTCCTATCCACTCATCATGCTCCTATTCCACTCAGGCTTCCACTCAAGGACTCTCTTCCACTCTACATTCTCTTCATGTCTGTCAATCCTGAAAGAATACCCAGCATGTAAGAGTTAAGATTCAAAATATTAATGGAGAAAATAAAAAATCTTGAACACCAATCATGAATGCAGTAAAATAAAATTGGGGGAAAGTCTGAATGGAAGCGCTTAATTAAAAAATACGAGAGGGGGATGTGGGTTGGAGGAAGGGCAGCAAACAGCAAAGGACAGGACGACGTGGATTTGTGTGTGGCCGCCCCTTACAGGATTTAGGAGTCTGGCTATGGATAGAAAAATAATTTCCACTATCAGGCCTGTCAAGTTTTGTAGTATGTCAACAGAACAACATACTAAAAGTCTACCCAGTCTTGCAATATCGGTGAAATTTCCTAATACGATAACTTTGTACAATGTTTCCCATGAGCCAACAGACATTCGAGTCAAGATGGCTGCCCAGTGTTTACATTTGCTGTGACTCACCTCATTCCATTTCGTATATGCCAGGCCACTGCAACACCAACACCAACCAAAAAATTACAGTCCAAGTGCAACAAAGAATGCAGCACGCAACACTGGGTAATAACATACTCAAGCTTTTGATTTTGAATGTCTGGCAAGGATACATTGACACAAATACTGAAATTACTTGAACTGAGCAGCAAGACTCTACCCCTAATGGAAAGCATGGGACTGGGGGTGCAAAGGGCAAACTTAAAAAGGGAAGTGTGAGATTTTAGGCTAAGTGGCCCTTGACCCACCGTATCTACACCGAACCAGTTACATCAACCTTTATCATAATTAAATATGAAAAGCAGCATTAGTCTATGTAGTAATATTAGAACTGATTTGGTTTCTATTTTTGGTAGTCTATGGCTCAAGGTGGACACAGCCTATCCTTGTATTGAGAAATGCAACAATTATAAAGGCAAGAACTGTTCAAAAATACTGAGTGACCATTACTACCCCATACACTCTTGCCACATTTACACAAGGCAAGCGTAATGGGATCTAACCTAACTGAAAAAACGTCTTAATCCTAAACTCCGTATTATTGGCAAGATTTCCCTCACAATGTCTTGCTGCCTAGTCCTGATCTAACTGAATACAATGCTACAGTCCTAACCCTGGTATATATCTGAAGGAAGATCAGTAATGGTAAGTGCTGTCAATTTCATGCTGCTACAGTACTAACCTTGATACTGAAAGCAAGATCAGTACAGTAATGGTAAGTACTGCCTAATGATTTCTTGCTGCTACAATACTAACCTCTATTATAAGCAAATCAGTAATGCCCTCATGTCTAACAACTTTTTGCTGCCTAGCCACATTATTAAAACACAATGCCTATCTCATCTGCCCCTCTGAACCACACAAACACAAAGATTTAAAAGTACAAGACCTACATAAACCCCCCAGGTAGCTACTTCCAGGCTACAAAAACCTCTAACTTGAATAAAATACTGTAGGTTTTAGTCTTCATGTTCTGACAAAACTGACATGGGAAATGGGGTTCCACTTTTATTGTATTTTAACAAAAGTGAAAGGAAATGGGGCTCGATTCTGACAAGTGTTGGAAAATGGGACATTTCATCATATTCTGGCAAAAATGAAATGGATCTGAATTCTTTATAATCTGGCAGAACCTGACTGCTAAATGTGGGCTTCTCATCTTACTCTGGCTAAACTTGGATGGTAAATTAATGAAAAATTATGAGACTACATAAACTGGCAAAACATGTGCCTAAATTAGAGAATGTAAAATAAGCAGTTTCTCCTCCATAAACAATTTAAAAAACTTACAATTCTATAACCTTACTGTTGCAGTGGACTTTTGTTTCCATTATAGTTTCAGCCAATACCAGAATTACGAGAAAGCGATTCATTTCTTTAGGCATTTTTGGCAATTCTAAGACATTTCTCCCATGGCATTATCAAATATTTATTTGACTCCTGAAGGCTAGGTTGGGTTGTCTTTGTAAAATCTGCAACAAGAATGTCACAGATGTGTCAATTAAAAAAACTGGATAGACCTCTTGTAATTGTTTTTGCCTGTACCGATAATTTTAGCGGCTTCTCATTCTAATTCTGACAACCATTTTCACTCCCTAACCTAAAAATACCACTCAAGTAAAAATTCAGAGTGACTTGGAGGCATTTTGTCTGTGGCCACCCTTTGCGGCATTAGGGCGTCGGGCTATATATAGAAAAATTCATAGATGACAAGGTTAAGTTGATTAAACATTGTGTTCTTAAATGCCCCTGATCGTATTTAGTTTAGTTAATATGCATACAGATATCCAACAATTCTACCTACTGCCAATGCCTTAATCCCGTGAGGGGTGGCCACAAACGAAGCACATCCATGTTGCCCTCTCCCCCACCGTATTTCACTGCCCTGTCCCCAGCTCACACATGTAAGAGGTGGCCACAAAAAATCCCCTTCATGTTGCCCTGTCCCCTGCCATTCCACTACCATTCCCCCAGCTCATCCTCTCATACCTTTCTATCCCTCCATTCTGTTAAAAATGGATGGATTTTTAGTTTTCACTGAGTACCATTTCAGTGCATCTCCCAAAGAAAATACAGTTCAAACCAAGAAAAAAAAAACAGGTCAGCATAAAATTAACCTAACTCCATCTTGCACTGATAATCATAAAAATTGATGGATATAGTGTGTGGTTAGGCTGACAGTGTACTAAAACTTGACAAACTTTCATGCTGGCATAAAATCAACCTAACCTCATCTTTCCTACAAATACCTGCAATGATAATCAAAACTTGATGGATATACAGTTGTGGGGTTAGGGAATACTGTACTAAAATTTTACAAACTTTTGTGCTAGCAAAATTAACCTAACTCCACCTTCCCTGTAAATACCTGCAGTCATGATCATAAAAACTGATGGATACAGTGTGTGGTTAGACTGACAATGTACCCAAATGTTACATACTTTCCTGTTGGCATCAAATCAACCCAATCTTACCCATAAATACCTGCAATGACGTAAAACTTGATGGCTAGTGTGTGGTTAGTTGGACAATACTGTATGGAAATTTACAACCTTTCCTGTTGGCATAAATCAACCTAACTCCATCTCACCTAATAATACCGGCATTGATAATCGTAAAAATTAATGGACTGATGTGGTCAGGCTGACAAAATTCAACCTAACCACATCTTACATAAAAACACAACAAAATATAGTAAAAAGGCCACACATGAAATTAGGGAAGTATGGACATGGATCAACGTAAAATACAAATTAAATCAGCCATTATTTTTGATCTATGCAATCAATATTACCTGAAACTGGGCAAAAATATATCTAAAACGAGGCGTATTTTCCCCTGAAGCTTTGCAATGGAGAAGTTAGGCCGGGAAATGCTTACATAGAGAAATGAACACCACTCCCCATATATCCCATTTGTTTTTTTTATAAGCTTATTCCATTATTTTCTAACCTCAAAATTTTCACTGAGTCGATTATGTAAAAAAAATAAATGCTAAGAAGGCAAAGTTAAAGCCGTAAATTATCCCCGTAATTAGATAATTTCCCACCGCCTAATTCACAGTTACTTAAATCGGAAAACCCATATTTGCTTACCTCAGCCTCTTCCCTGGGTCATGTAGGTGGAAGATCGGGTTAAACGCTGGGGAGGAGGACATTTTAACAGTACGATGGGAAGAATAAAAATTAGAAGCAGAGACACACCGAACCACCACCGCCATGCTCGCAGATGACGTCACCAATACAGCGCTACTAATCCAAATGGCTAACTTGTTCTCAAATCCCGAAACGCAAGTATAAATAGGCTAATATGCCACCATAACCACAGTCTCACTAGAAAATCGATAGAGTATATTTAAAATCGTTACATTATCGCCAGGACTTGGTAAAATGGGATAAAATTCCAGTAGTATGACCGACCACCTGCCACCTGCCTGTTGGCCAAGCTATGTCAGCGGAAGCCGCTAATCGACAACTCAGGATGCTACATTATATCCAGGCATGATCTTGCAAGGAAATTCCAAGAGGTTTATTAAGAAATTTTATGAAAAAACTGAAAATTGGGGAAAATAAGTAAAATTCCGGCAAGAGGACCACCTGAGCCACACCAACCACCTGCCAATGACGTCATATTAGCAGACATCGCTAAATTAGCTGAAATCTAACAACACTTGCTCCAAACAACTGCTGTATGAAAATGACCCACAAAATGGTTACAGGATGAAACACATCCTCTGAAAACTGAAGAAATAGAAGGAAAATGTCCTCATGGTAAAGGGAATTAATTAATGGCTTTGTCTGTGTAATTTGCCTACAAAACCGCTTCATTTCGAGTTCATTTGCATTTTCCTGGTGCTATTATCGAGAATTTTGGCTGGTGGGAATGATATAACTGGCTGGTTAGTAAAATGTCCCCCAAATCCCTCCCTATCCTCCCTAGGCCCCGAAAGGAGGTGCAAAATAGCCACTGCAGCCCACGGGGTTCATGATCAGCAACAACAACAACAACAATGATAATAATAATATGAGGTGGAGGAAATTGATAGTGATAACGACGATGACGATGATGATGATGATAAGGAAGAGGAGGAGAATAACTGATAATAATAATAATAATAATGATAAATTAGTCCTAAAACTGCCATCTATCCATGTTTTCATGATTAGATCAGCAGCAGTAAATTATATATATGCTAGTCCCGAAGAAGTGCTATTTAAAGAATGTAGAGCTGTAGTATTGCCTTACAGTCAATGCAAACGGTCGAAAATTAGGCCAAGTTATGGTGAAAGGAGTATGGTAATTGGTGCTAGTCACGAAGAAGTGCTATGGCTAGAAAAATCGTGGCAAAAGCAAGCATAAATTTAAACTTGCGTCATCGGAAGGAAGGGGTTAATTTATGTATTTATTCATCCATCTATCTACCCGTTTACTTATCTGTGTATATCTACCTATGTTTATCTGTTAACCTACCTATTTATCTTTTGTCTGTCTGTCTACCTATTTCTCTGTCCATATCTACCAATTTGTTTATTTCTGTTACCTACCTACCTATCAATCTCTCTACCTATCTATCAATCTATCTATCCCCCCCAGTTCGAAAATTCTGGATTCACCCTTGTGCCAAAAAATGTAGGATCCAGATCATTCCGATTACGAACCATCTCTTGAATCCCCGACTCGAAAAAATATTTAAATCACGTGTTTGAAAATGGCTGACTAAGAATCGAGGCTTTCAACTTCACCCATCAAAATGATTCGCTTAGATTTGAAGCTTTGAGTGGCATTTTTGAACATGACTGACTACGATTCCATGCTTTGAACCTCTATAAAACTGACTGGGTTAAGGCCCCCACACACGATCAATAATATTGACAGCAGTAATTGTAAAAACCCCTGCGGCCATAAACAGAAAATCGTCAATATACTGAACAATCCTTCAATATACCCCATACACGATCAATAACACTGATCAGTACCAAATATTGACCAATAATATTAATCGTGTGTGTGGGGGGGGGGGCGGAGGGGGGCTTAGCCTTGATGCTCTGTATAACACTTTTGAATATGTCTGGCCATGATCCGAAACTGAATGGTACACTGATCACGACTGAGCAAGATTTCAAGCCTGGAACTGGAACTTGCAAATGATTGGCTGGAAATCTGGAACCGAAGTGATATGAGGGGTGACAGAACGGTGAAAGGTGAGTCTGGCTCCAAAGACTGAAAGAACAACATTGACGAAGAACTCTTCATGTAAGGTAAGTGCACAACTTTATATATATGTGTATCTGTAATGGTAATGTGTGGACATAACATTATTCAATGCATATTGTACTTGGTTTTTGAGGTGTATCGGTCGTAAGTCTTGATTTTGATACATTTTTTAGAACAAATATAAAATTTTAGTTAGGATGCTGTACTTTAACCTGACTTTACAGTAATGGGCAGGTGTTTCGAGGATGTTTTTTCACTTTACACTAAAATAGTCTATTTCCTAGGTGTGAAATGGCATGGTGTCAGTACTCCAACTATTAGACAATGTTCCTGGTCATCCAGGAGTGCACAACAACTTCGTGTCTACCCACGTAAATGAGGTAACTGATCCTTGAGGGCTCGATGGCTTCCGTCACTATACGGATGACTGTTAACTAATCACCGTGTCCAGTTACTTCATCTCGACTACGTGGATGGGAGAAGACTGAAGGTTGGTAATGGTGGATGGTTAAATGATATGTCTAGTCACAAGCCATGTCCTCTCGTTCAAAACAATGGCTTTCATAGCCAGTCCTGTCCTTGTTCCCGCATATATGGCCTCTCATAACAAGGATGACTGAACTAAGCCAATCTCTAGCAAGGGGAACAAGATGGGAAACTACATATGAAGAAAATACGTGGACAGGACTTCTCGGTAAGGCAAATAAGGCGAACAAAACCGAATTCTCTGATGGCACGCAAATATCCATGTTTACTTCAAAACAAGATATCTTCGAAGGGCAGAAGTACTGCGAACTACACTTAGACTTCGGACAGAGGAACGTGTTTAAACTATCCATGAAGCAGCTGGTGACACAGGAAAAGGTACTATGAGGTCTGGATGCCACGGTATTCCCACAGAAGAGTGATGAGTCAAAAGGCGTCTACTTCGAGATAAGGTAGAGCCAAAGGTGGTGACATGACGAGTGGAGTAGCAGAGCACGTGGGAGTGTTCTTGTACATCTTTTGTGACTTGGTACATCAACTTAAGTGTCCAGTGTGTATATGGTTTAACTTAATGGAATTGTGGTCAATAAATTTAACTTACTCCTGTGAGTGTTTCTTCCTTAAAACTTTTCCCAGATAAAATCATGGGGCTGAAATGACAAGACCATTTCTGACAGGGTTACTTCTGTAATTACACTTAGTCTCTTCAACATAGCATTAAGTTTGGCAGTAAAATGAAGGGCTATTGCGTAGGAAAGAACAAATGCTGAATGCGGTAACTTTACAGAAATATTGCATTAAAGTCAAAGGCTACATCAAACAATAAGCAGCCATTGTGGGGGAACTAAGAAAGACTGGAGTGTTAAATATCAGGCACATAATCTGTCCCCTACATAAGGCCTGTCCGGGTTCCTAAAATCACAACCAACATGAAACTTGGCACCACATTACTAACTTGGCCTAAATTTTTCCCCTATGGTGCCTTCTTTGACGTAGCTCGGTCTCAGAACAAGACTACTCTGGCTCTACATGCTTTCCGTAACTTATTTGTGACTAGCAACGTATTAGATTGTAAAATCATTAATACAATTAGGCATTAAGATAGAGAGGTGATTTTAGCACGAAAAGCAAACCTAAAACAGCATATCTAGCCAGTCGCCATAACGCCATATAGTGGCTGTTTGAGTTAATAGTTTTGAGGGGAGGGGCACTACCCTCTGCCAACTGACTTGCTGATGCATAGGGAACACGAGTTGTTTATGATTATGGTTATATGGTTACCACCCAGCGTTGCAAATGGTTTCCTGGCTTATATGACACCATTAGGCTTGTCACTCAATGTAAAGCCACCTGAAAAGGAAAGAGTAAAGTGACGAAGGATGGGAGGAATAGGAAGAAGGCAGACAAAGAAAAAGGTGAAGGAAGTAGGCAGCACTACACCGAGTGAGTGGATGATAGTGAGAAATAGGAAGAGGGGAGGGCAGACACAAAAAGAATAAATGAAGTAGGCAGCACTACATCAAGTGAGTGGATGATATTGAGAAATAGGAAGAGGAGGGCAGACACAAAAAAAAAGAATGATAAATGTGAAGGAAGAATAGGCAGCACATCGTGAGTGGATGTTGAGAAATAGGAAGAGAAGCGGACAGACACTGAAAAAGAATGATAAAGGTGAAGGAAGAAGTAGGCAGCACTACATTGAGTGGATGATGGTGAGTAGAGTGTATTTTAACACATTCATTACAGCAGTCTAATCATCTTCCCCATCACTTTTTCTTCCTCCTCCTCCTC
>JAGKTI010016305.1:0-19562 GCA_018397915.1 Birgus latro
TATAGTAGTTTTCCCCATTTTTAAACTCACTCTTTTAAACCATCATCTTTCATACTTCACTCATCAAAGCGCTGAATGACCTCTCAGGTCCCAGTGCTTGGCCTTCGGCCTAAACTTCATATTCCATTCCATTCCTGAAACCGTTGAGCGATAAGGAGTGCGTTTCACATTCTTTCGTACTGCTAAGCCTCAACTTTGGTTTATTGTGGTTTCCTCTTCCGTAATGTGAGATATGCACGCTAAAAACACTAATATATTACTTTTTGGTGTTGTTTACCCAAATACTGCTCTTTCCGGTGTGCAATATAGAAAAATATAACATGGCCGTAACAGTTGCCAAATACCACTTCCTGAACGAAAGGTACAATCGCCCAAAGAAGTGATGACTCGCTTTCTTTAAGTTTCTGACAAAACTCCCTGGGTCTGGCAACGTTTATTTAGGAGACGGAAACAGTCTTTGCCTGCCATGCAAACATTATTTATGGTGTAAAAAGAAAAATAATCTTGCGAAAGTACTAGTTAAGTTTAGCCTTTTTTTTTTAATATATATCAAAAAATAAATAAATAGTGAGATCTGGAACGTTTTCACGACTCATGCCAGCAGTTACGCTAAATTTAGAGATTTCAAAAGCAGTCTAGCTGGTATAAAAATATTACATTTCTCTAGCTCTTTTTTTTTTCAGATCTTGCCCCCCTTTTTTTTTTTTTAGGTCTTGCCCATTTTTTTTTCGTTAATTTCCCTCAGTCTGGCGGATTTTTACCGCATCTGAGACTAATTTAGCGGATTTCAATAATTTTTCCTTTGGCAACAATGCACGGCAGGCCTTCCGTCAGTCATTACCACGACAAGGAAGGGAGAGGTTGTCTCGACCTTTGTCACAGTTCTCCCCCACTCCCCCTTATTTTTAATATAATGTTTTTGGTTTCATCTTCATTGTTGCATTCATGCTTTTGACTGTCAACCTCTCCCTCTTTAGTTCTTCCATGCAACTGCCCTACATGTTTTATAACATGTTGGAATTTCGTGTGAATAAAAATGACCAGTTTTCCACTTTTGATTACACTGGTTTCACTAACGTCACTGAATGCCGGCAGATTAATTTGCTTCTTGATAGCAACACAAGTGGTAAGTAGTTGTTCTTGGGCACACGTATTAATCCGTCTGTCTTGGTCTTGTGCTACGAGGGGCTCCAGTAGCAAATTTCCAATGTTCTACCTCTATATCGCTTATCTATCTGTTAACTGTCAAGGTGCCAGTATATCTGTCTTACTGGAATATTTGCTAAATAAAGAGCAATAATCTGCTTGCACCGATAGGCTGTAGTTTCTTGTTGATCAATCTTGCTTTCAGGCTTTCAGCACTTCCGGGTTTACCCGCGTGAATATCATCCCGTATAGAGAATTAAATGTGGATAATAATATATCTTTAGACGTTTATTTTTCTGATTTGATGACACTAATGATTTCGAAATTACGATTATCTGCGGGTTTTATTTTATGAGACATATTTCCTTCAGTATTGTTGATTTTGAATGGAAAATAAGTATTACGAGAGTTTCTCCGCATTTTAACCCTGAAACCGTTGAGCGATAGGGAGTGCGTTTTACATTCTTTCGTACTGCTAAGCCTCAACTTTGGTGTATTGTGGTTTCCTCTTCCGTAATGCGAGATATACACGGTAAAAACGCTAATATATTACTTTTTGGTGTTGTTTACCCAAATACTGCTCTTTCCGGTGTGCAGTATAGAAAAATATAACATGGCCGTGACAGTTGCCAGATACCACTTTCTGAGCGAAAGGTACTGGGAGTCGGGACATCACGTCTTTGGGCGATTGTACTGGGAATCGGGTCATCACTTCTTTGGGCGATCGTACCTACGTACAGAGATTAGTAACAACTCTGAGATAGGGCACCATGTTCCTGCCAGGCGAGCCGCGTGCTCGGATTCCCTGCCCGACTGCCCGGCATTTGTGTTGTCCTTTCTCTCTCTGGTGCTGGTGTTATAAATACTGACGAAAGCATAAAATAAGAGTAGGTGATGAATAAGAAGTATGATGCTTTATATAGTACAATATACTATATTGCAGCAATTGTCTATTGAGCAACAGGACCTGGTTATATTCTGTACTAGTTTCCTCATGGCTACACTTTTACTACTAAGCTCTGTGTGTTTTTGTGTTCTTCATTAATCTTCTTGCAGTAGAAATGCAAGCGAGCATTGAGAAACTTACTTAGAAGCTTGTGTTTGAGATTGTGACAAGTAGGAATATCATAACCTTTGGTTAGGTTTACTGCTTCATCCATCAGTTTTCTTCAGCTTATTCTTTCCTATCAAATCACACGGACTTTTCCTGATCATCAGCTCTATTTTAAGCAGCATCTCATATGCTTTATCTGACACGGCAACCTGTTTCTTTGTATTCTTTGAGTAAAGTGATGTCTGCTGCTTTATGAGCTGTCTGATGGGGTGATGCTATTTGTATTACATCTCTCAAGCACTCATCACAGGTGGTCTCCGTGTTTTTTTTTTTTTTTTATGCTGTGAACAGAGTAGCCTATATGACTGTACAAAGAATCACTCTGCACTGACAAATTCCTCCTAAACTTCATCTGTGAAGTTAGAGGTAAACGAGAGTACCTATATAGGTACTCTAAGGTAAACTATATTATATTCTGGACATCTTAGAAACTTGTAACATTCATAGACGGGTGACTGAAGAATCATGTAGGTACACGTCCACGTAAGAATATACATAAAATGCACGTAGTACACGTATACAGCACTCGGAAAAGAAGACATGATGCACGTATTGTCACAACACACGAAGTAATAAGAGTACATGTAGAATTACATCAAAAGATTATCTACGGATAATGCACGTAACAATACGCGTAAAAACACGACACAGAAAAAACAAGAAAAGTAAGCGACATACTCGTACACATGAGCATAGCATTCGATGTATAAAGGTAGGTATGTATTAAGATGGCACTATTATTTCGTGAATAATACTTTTTTCCACGTAGTCATAATACACAACACACGGAAGAACATGAAGTATAATAATATATATGCAAAATCGCACATAAATAACAATAAACAACTATTATGAACATAGTATAAAAATACCGTGAATGATTTGTGAATCAAATAAATTCATTCTCAGTGATTAACCCGTCCTGATGCTCTGATCTTCAAGATTTCCCTCTTACACTGACAGTTGTTATATTTCTACAGCAAAGAGGAACCTTCCAGCAAACTGCATGAAAATATTCATTAAGCATACCTCACATAAGACTGATCTGGAAGTTGGCTCCCACTCTAGACGATTTACTTTATTCCTCCATAATTTCTTGCATTCTGGATTAGACGGAAATGTGAACACTTTAAACCCTTCTCCGGTCGATTGCTATAAGCAGAACAGCCTGGCATCACACCCACCCACAACAACACAAAATCATGAACTAACGCGGGCGGCGGGAGTCTCAGTCAAGTTGTGCGCGCGATTTTGGCAGGAATATGGCGTCCATCAGCTGAGCGTCCGTTACCCCCTATGTCGCTACTCTCTGTATGTAGGTACTCTAACTAGAGCAAGTGCAGTTTCAGCTCAATTTGAGTGTAGTTCAGTGTCAGTGCAACGTGCAGTTTGTATACAGTATTTTCGGTACTTGTGAAAAGAGTGAAGTGTTAGCAAACGGTGAAGTGTTGTGCAGTTTGCGTGTATCGGTGCTTGTGAAAATAGGGAAGTTGGAAAGCATTAAATATAATTATTTGAAAAATAATACAGTAAACTTAAGAAGCCAGTGTTTATTTTCGCCTCGGCTGATCTTGTGTGCTGTACACCGAACTCACTGGGCAACGTCCTTCCTATACTGAACTACTGCTGTTGAAGCTTGTGGCAATGTGGGATGGGGACGTAACACTGGTGTAAGGAGTGTCAATTAAGTGTTGCAATGAGTCAAACCGTCCACATGGAGCAAGGGAGTGTGCAGACAAGGTTCCGAGCTGGGCAGGAGGAGGACATGTCCCTGGCGACAATCGTGAAGTTATTACAGGCCCAAAGAGTACAAGTACAGGCACAGAATGAAGGACAAAGAACTCAAACAACAACTGTAGGCCCAAAGTGTACAATTGCCGTTACAGAATAAAGGACAGAAAGAACTTAACAATTACAAGCACAAAGTGTACAACTACAAGCACAGAATGATCGACAGAAAGAACTCAAAGAACAATTACAGGCACAGAATGAAGGGCAGAAAGAACTCAAAGGACAACTATGGGCACAAAGTCAAGAAATCAAAGAACAATTGCAAGCACAGAGGGAACAGCTTCAAGAGACATTACAGGAGCAACAGAGCGAATTAGAACTTAGGATGCAAGGACAGCTAGATGCTTTAATGGGGGAAGTGAAGGAAGAATATGAGAAATTGAAGGAGGTGATATGCTGGGCTACGGCAGCAGAAGTATGAGGTACCGTAAGTAATAATGTGACCAAGTGCAAAGAGCATGTAGACGACCAGTTGAAGTCAGTCAGTGAAGAAAAGTGACGGAGTGCAAAAAGCATGTGGACAACCGGCTGAAGATTAGTGAGGGAATAGTGATGGAGTGCAGACAGCTCGTAGATAACCAGCTGAAGCATATACTCGACCATGTGAAGATAATTAGTGAGAAAATTGAGGCTGTAGAGAAATATTGCACTGCTGAGCCTAAGGTTAGTGTACAGGGAGCATTTGAAAGAATGGACAGTGTATGGTGAATCTTGACGAATCCCAAGCACCTAAAGGTAGCATAGCATTACAGGGATGAATAATCAGAATGCAGAACTTAAGTCCTGGCCTTATTTATGATGCCACAGTTTTTAGGCCCCAAACTAGTGAAGTGCATGGCCATGATGGGGGCCCATTTAAAAAGAAACCTCAGGAATTTGATGGTGGAGTATCTTGGAAAACTTACTACGTGCAGTTTGAGTTACTTGCCGATCGGAGTGACTTGCTGATCGGAATGGTTGGGATGATAGGCAGAAGGCAGTGCAGCTTGCTACTAGGCTTCAAGGTGCCACAATGGAAATTTTGGGCCAGATGTCAGGTGCGGAAAGGAACAGTTATCAGTCCTTAGTAGAAGTGCTGGAGTGCAGATATGGGACCATGTACCAGACTGGGGTTTACAGAGCAAGATTCCCGAGCCATGTATGGGCTGGAGGCGAGTCGCTACAGCAGCTTGCTCGTGACCTGGAGAGTATGGCATACAAGGCATACTCTGGAGCAGCACCTAACATGTTGGCTATTCTTATGAGGGACCAGTTCATCGATGCTCTTAATAGTGCAGAGTTGAAAGTGCAAGTGAAGCAGGCAAAACCCAGAAGCATGCAAGAAGCACTAGCCAGGGCTCAAGAATTTGAGTCCTACTTCAGGTTCAGTACGTCCACTTTTCAGGCAGGTCGTAGTGCAGGATTCAAGGCAAGAAAGGCGTAGGTACGTGAAGTGGAAAATTTTGAAGGAAGTTGCTGGTACTGTGAAAAGCCAGGGCAAGGAAAGAAGATTGTTTTAAGTGGAAGATGGAACAGGAGATCAGAAGAAGTTGCTGGTATCGTAAGAAACCAGGACATCGGAAAGTGGATTGCAACAAGTGGAAGAGAGAACAGAAGACCGGAAGAGGTTGCTGGTTCTGCGGGAAGCTGGGACACAAGAAGGTGAATTGTTACAAATGGAAGAAGGAGCAAGAATGGAACAGTGCAAGGAAATCCACAACTGCAACAAATGGGTGTTGGACATGTGTTGAGGAGGGACACCAGCTGTGAGAGTCCAAATGAGAAGGGAGAGGGTAAATAAGTGAAGGCTGGTGACAAGGGGCAACAACCAACCAGTTTTTCCCAAGAAGCCCCACCACTGAGGTAATGCAGAAGAACCTTGATGAATAGTTTTCGAAAAGACAGAAGAACAGATGGCAAGCAGTGTAGCAGGAATGGGAATTTTGGCAAGAAATGCTGCTGTATTATTGTAAAAGGGCCAGCGTCAGATGCAAAAGACATGAAGAGGATACAGATGGAGGATGCAGATTTACAACCAGTGCTAGAGTGGCTGCAGCGGAATACAGTTTGACCATCTTGGGAAGAGGTTTCTAGATTCAGCTCTGCAACTAAGTGCTACTGGAGTCAGCGGGACCTTCTTCGTTTGAACAATGGACAACTGGAGCATCAGTGGGAGACACCTGATGGCCTCAGAAAGTACTGGCAATTGGTGGTTCCGGAGAAAATGAGGTCTGGCATCTTGGATAAGTCTCATAACCAGGGCACTAGTGGGAACCTGGGAGTGAAGAAAACTCTAAGTCGGCTGCAACAGAGGTTCTACCGGACTGGCATGCGTCAGGATGTTGAAGAGTGGTTACGTTCACCCACTGACTTGTTAATGGGAAGACAAACTGATGGAGAGCTGCATACAGACACCTCCAGCTATGCGAAGGATGTTCAGGATAGTCTGGCTGAGGTACATCATCAAGTGCGAGGAGCCCTTAAGTTTTCAGGAGAGGTGATGTAGTGCAAGTATAATGGCAAGGCAAGTGAGGTGAGCTTCAAGGATGGTGACAAAGTTTGGCTGTATAATCCTCAGTGGTAGAAGGGACAGTCACCAAAGCTGCAGAGCCCGTGGGACGGGCCTTACACTACGTTGTACCACCTATCAGATGTACCTTATCGGATTTGGGGAGGCAGGAAGTCTCGCCCAAAGGTGGTACACATAAATCATCTGTGGCAGTACCATGGGCCAGGACAGCACAGCTGGGACATCTCTGAGGAACTGTGCTCTCCCGTAGCCGAGGATGTTGAGGAGGACCAAGGAGCTGAAGTGCAAGAGGATGCTGATAGTTTCCCGCCGAAGAAAGTGAATCAGGAAGAGGACCAAGACCTTCCAGGAGAAGTCGACTGTGTGGAGGAGCAAGGACGTCATCGGAAGCGGCATAGAAGAAGGCCTGATAAGTTGAAGGATTATTTTGTGTATAGTTAGATGTTTCATGAGGAGTAAGGTTTATGTTTGTATACTTTATATTGTGTAGTTTTTTTTCGGGACGACAAAGGATTAGGGAGAGGGTAGTGTTAAGTGAGATTTTCTAGTTAGGAAGTCTGGAAGTTTCTCACTGTTTCCCAATGTTTCTCGTACCGTACTTCTGTTACGAGTCAGTTAGCCTGCTGTTTGTGACTCGTGAGTGTAGTTATTTTGTAAGTTATGCATTACTTTTTGTGCTCTTTTTCTCAACAATGTTTTATTTATGTGATTGCTTGTTAGATATGTAATTTAAGTTTGTATGCTAAATAATTTAGAGTGTTATCCAGTGTAAGAAAACTCTGGCATGTTGTGGATGTCTCCAAGTTGGTAACTGTTGTAACCATTGCCCCCTTCGGGAATACACGAGAACTGTTGACAAATGTAGAACACTCTAGAATATAGTAGAATATAGAAAACTTATATAAGGATGGGGAAGAGACTAGAGTAAGTGCAGTCAGTTTCATTCAGTTTGAGTGTAGTTCAGTGTCAGTGCGGTGCAGTTTGTACATTATCGGTACTTGTGAAAAGAGTGAGGTGTCGGCAAACAATGCAGTGTTATCGCAGTTTGTGTTTCTTTGGTGCTTGTGAAAATTGTGAAGTTTGAAAGCATTAAGTGTAATTATTTTGTAATAACGGGGATTTTTGGTCACTGTGTAATGACGAGAAATTAGCCCACCAGTATAGGGCTTAGAATTTTTACTCACCAGTGTAGAACAGGTGACTGATGTACCACGCCATAATGATCAGAGACTTAGAAATTATGCTGCCACCACCCAGCATAATACTGGGAATGTATTCCACGAGGGAAATGATGAGGAATTTTGACACTTCAGAGATTAACGGCGAGTCTCACTGACATACGATGCGCGTCGCTACTTTTTTACGTGGACAGACCCACCGACGTGCATCGTATGTCACTCAATTGCAAGGCCCATTGTGTGCACATTTTTCAACATTTGCGGGTGATTTTTGGTAGGTATATGTGGGAGACCTTCCTCTGCCTGCTGTCAAGTGGGGATACTGCTTGGCCCCACCTAATCCCCCCCTCCTCCCCACACTGGGCAATTCACCTGTTAGCAGTAACCTGGCCAGTAAAGGTATGTTGCCCCACGGTCTCTCCAATGATGAAATTCACGGTGAAAGTGATCCCTGGGGTGGAGGACAAAGAAACAAAGAAGCTAGAGGTAGAAACAAAAAGAAGTGATGAGGTGGTAATGTCGTAAACGAAGGTGCCATATACATACTGGGGTTTTGGATGAGTGAACAATGCTTTTATTGCCTATACTATTGTGTGAAAACCAATATAGACTTGTACTACACATAAATCCGTACCAAATAAATAAATTAATACGTAATTTAAAGTGGCGTGAATTAGTTAACCCTTCCATAGTTCATTTTCTTTAGCCAGGTACCCTGAAAAAGAAGGAAAACGTAAGGTTGAATGACACCTGTATCAACATTTTTAAGCTCAGGAATGAGATTTCTCTATGAAGTTTCGATGTTTCTCACCAAAAGCGGAGGTTTGAGCCAAAAAACAAAAAGTCGAAAATCGGTCGGGATCTGGGGGTAGGCTGGGTAAAAAAACCGGTCGGGACTGGGTGGGTTAAGAGAAATAGGGTAGCATGATCTTATTAAAGAGTGCATGAGTAAGAAGATATTAGCACACGTTCTGGGCCACTCAATCTCACAAATTTTATTCCTTAAAGGATGGCAACTCAGACTCAAAGGGACTTAACCTGAAATTTACTAAATAACAACAAAGAGAAATAAGTAATAATAGGAACAAAGACAGATTACTCTTCGAATTATGAATGAACAAGAACTGAAGGATGAATTACTCTTCAAACTGACAGTGACACTAGGCAGACTAAGTATATTTAGGATCAATAAACTTTAAGAATATGAATCTTCACAACTGAATATAATAATCAGAATGATATTATCACACACGAATATAATAATCAGAATGATGCAGATTCACAAGGAATCTAGTAATCCCGTGGTCTCGGACGGACTCTTCAGGAAGAAGCATTGAAATATTACCAACACAGAATGTTCTCTCAAGCCTGAATATACAGATTAACTCAAAGATCATACATAAATTGACACAATATTAAAAAAGGAACTATACAAAAGGATCAATACTCAAAGGCCCCGCTGCAGGGGGTCACCTTGACGTGGTGGCGGGGCTTGAAGCGTGGTTGGCGGTGCCACCTACTTTGGGGGCATTTGTCGCCCTCGTGGACCAAGCACCCCCTACATCACTAGTGGAGGAGGCCTGCTGGTGATGTTAGTTCCAGCCCACTTGCCATCTAGGGCTGGACTGTCGCCTCCCCACGTGTTTGCCGTGCGTGGCGTCCCGTAATGCTGGGAGACGGGAGTCCTGGAGGTTGAGCGATGCTGCACGGTGCGCCCTGCAGCTAGCAATACACCTCTTTGGTCCCTTATTCCGGCCAGACGGGCGGCCTGGTTGGGCCCGACCAGGTCAATCGGCTGGTCATGCGTTGGCTAGGGTCAAGTGGGCATTGGGGGATCTGGTGGCTCCTATCGTCCTGGAGCCACCCTTGCCCGCGTATACTCTCCCGCTACCTCTGGGGTCGCCAGTAGCGTTCTCCCTGGTACACGACCTCCCCTTGTTGGGCTCCATGGTGGGTGGAGGGGTGGGGGAATGAAGGTTTTTTTCATTAGTTATGACTACTACCCCCAAATTTGGTGCTTGCATTGAGAACGGCCAGACCATTGGGTCCCCTTCTCCAGAAAACCCGCATTTACGGGTGCTTTTCTGTGCTGAAATACGGGAAGAAATTGCATATGATACTCTTTATGCTGCCATGAGGCCTTTTGGTGTCATGAGCAGGTTAAAGTTAATATTGTGCCCGGATGGACTTTCATTTGACGCTTATGTTACCTTCTGCGAGAGCGCTTCTGCATTGGCTGCTCTTCGAGCTTTAGATGAAGGTACCGGTTTCACTTAGATGCAAGGCCAAACTTTTCAGTACAGCCAATTTATCTGATGATGATTTTGATTTTATACCTAAGCCTTTCGAGGATGATGACGGCACTCCTGACATTCCTAGAGACATTCCTAGGCAATACTGGCATGTCGCCACATATAAGGATGGCATGAACAACTTTTATCAAAGGATCTGAATGTCTCGAGAGGAAAATAGGAAATATCCCTGAGGGGAATCTAAAGAGGTATGGGAGGAATTTGTTAATTAAAGCGGGGAATGACACACAAGCCGCCCTTTTGTCTAAATTTATTCCATCTCCTGACTCGGTTCTTCAGTCTGTCTCCCCACATAAAACCTTCAACACTGCTAAAGGAGTCATTTACAGCAGTGATTTATGTGACTTTAAGGATGAAGAGATACTGTGTCGTTGTCCTGCGAATTGTATTGAGGTAAAGAAACTGAAAGGCACAAATTCCGCTATTTGTCTGACATTTTCATCACCTCATCTGCCGGACTACATCAGAATCAGACATCTGAGATTTCATGTCAAGAAGTTTCACCGTAGACCAACACAGTGCTATAACTGTTTCGACTATGGTCATGTGAAGGACTCCTGCAAAAGTCAGAAGACATGCTTCATTTGTTCTGCCAGTCACGACCCTGAATCATGCTCTAACTCTAAGTTCTGCCAGCATTGTGGTGGTGATCACTCTCCAAATTCAAAAACGTGCCTGCGGTACCAGTTCGAGCAGGAAATCATTTTGCTCGCAGACAATGAGCATATTAGCTATGGAAGTGCTCGGCATCGGTTGTTGACGGCCCACAAACACCCTAGCTCCAAATTTTCAAATGTCGTCCAAGGGTTTCTATCTCATCGTTTTGACGGAAAGTCCCCTCAACTTCCTCACACTACTACTAGCAGCACTAAGCAGAACAATTCTCAGTCCCCCGCCAAGTCTCTTCCAGCTTCTGGTGACAAGTCCTCTCCTGGTCTTTTAACTTCAGATTTGCATTCATCCCAAGCCCTTCGTGGTACTGTTGTTGTCTCCGGTAAGTGTCCATCATTTTCTCGGTCGTCTTCTGCCCAGTCATTGTCATCTCATACTTCAAAGGCCGTCATTAAGCAGAGTGTGGTTGCTCCCTCTGAGCGGGACCTCTCTCGAGCACTATCGTTGTCTCCCCGTGCTTCAAAGGCCGTCAGTAAGCGGAGTGCAGTTGCTCCCTCTGTGGGGAAGCACTCTCGAGCAATGTCGTTGTCACCTCGTCCTTCAAAGGCAATTAGAAAGCAGAGTTCGATTGCTCCCTCTGTGAGGGAGCACTCTCGTACTCCGAATGCAAAGGCTGACAATGACTTCACTTGTCCTCCCCGTTCTAAGAGGTCCCGGAACTCTTCTCCCCCTACGGATACTGGTGTTATTCTACTATCCAATAAGTTCTCAAATCTTGATAAGGACTGTCCACTTGATGACCGTTTGATGGATGCTTTTCCTTTACCTTCTGTCTCTGACCCCCCTGTAATGCCTGATTCAGCTGTCCATCCCCTCCCGAGGCGACAAAAACCCGTGTCTGTTTCGTCTGAGACTTCTAAGTTTCCAGTCACCAAACCCAATGCAGACAAGTCCGTGAGGAGCAGTCATCTGTCCTTGCACCCTAATATCAAACATGTGCCTTCTTCATCTTCCCAACCGCATAATGGAAAGGTTGGGGCTCCTATCATTAGCAGGTAACGTTCCATTCTGATATCCTGCAATGGAACTGTAAGGGTCTTCGCTCTAGGTCTGAGCAACTAAAAGTTCTGATTCATGACTTTGATCCAGGTGTTGTTTGTCTCCAGGAGACCATGTTGGGCTCTGAGGTATACAATCCTGGGTTGAATTATGTCTTTCACGGGTTTCCCCCTCCGCCAGGTAATCGGGCGCATGGGGGTGCAGCAATAATTGTTCACAGGTCCTTGCAGCACTCCTTGGTTCAGTTGCAGACAACTCTCCCAGCTATTGCTGTTACAGTTGTATTGGAATATTCACTCACGGTATGCTCCTTGTATCTTCCACCTCGTGGTGGTTTCAGTAAGCAGGTCATCGAAGACTTAATCCGTCAGCTTCCTGCTCCCTTCCTCCTTCTTGGGGACTTTAACGCCCATAATCCACTGTGGGGTGGTACAATTTGGGATGTTGGTGGGAGGATTATGGATGACATACTCCAATCGTATAATATCTCGGTTTACAATGATGGCTCTGTGACTTACCACAATGTCTGTAGCGGAGCTTCCTCCGCTATTGACTTGAGCTTGTGTTCTTCCAGCCTTATGGATTTTCACTGGTCAGTAAACCCTTTTCTGCATGGAAGCGATCATTACCCAATCCATTTAAAGTGTGTGAAAAATGTCCCTGCTTATTCCTCTCCTAGGTGGAGGGAGCGGGAGGCTGATTGGTTGAATTATAAAAATGGTATACTTCTGGCTAGGCCTTTCGAGTCCTTCTCTAGTCACTTGGAAGCCTATGATTATTTTGTTGCTGCAATTATGGGCAGTGCCCGTGAGGCCATCCCTATCTCGAAAGGTAAACCGCATCGACCTGCGGTCCCCTGGTGGAATAAAACCTGTGTCATACTAAGGAAAATTACGAGGAAATGCTATCGGCGTTACAAGACCAGTGGCTCAGCTGCCACGCGCCAAATTTACCAACGTGCCATGGCAAAGCAACGTCGCTATTTTCGAAAGGCTAAGCGGGACTCTTGGATATCTTACATCAACGGCATTAACTCCAAGACCCCCTCTAGGGTTATATGGAGGAAAATTAGAAAGCTTTCAGGCAAATTCATCCCATCTCCCACTCCGACATTGAAAATAGGTGGCGACCTCCTTACTGATCCTGCTGAGGTTGCGGAGACCTTAGGGAGGCATTTTGCTGATGTCTCCAAGTCCTCTCTAATATCAGGGAATGGTATTCCTGACATGCTTCCACCTTCATCATCATCTTGCAATGCTGCCTATAATGCTCCATTCACACTCAGGGAACTGGAAGACGTGTTGTCATCGATTACCTCTACGTCTCCAGGTGAGGACAACATCCTCTATTCAGTGATCACAAATTTGCCTGTTGTGGCTACAAAGTTCCTCTTAAAGATCATTAACAAAATTTGGGAATCGGGTATTTTCCCTGCCAGTTGGAGAGTTTCCCTCATTATCCCCATCAGCAAGCCAAACAAAAATCCCCTTTTGGCTACCTCCTATAGGCCTATCGCACTTACAAGCTGTGTTTGTAAGATGATGGAAAAGCTAGTTAATGCAAGGTTAATGTGGTACTTAGAATCCGAAAAGCTGCTTTCTCCTTACCAGTTTAGGTTTCGGAAGAACCGTTCGACATTAGACCCCCTTCTGATCCTCTCAAATAATATCCAGCAAAGCTTTGCCAACCTTTGTCAGACTATTGGGGTGTTCTTTGACCTCGAGAAAGCGTACGACACAACCAGGCACACTAGTATTCTTCTTCAGCTGTCTCGATATGGAATTGAGGGAAATATGTTTCGTTTTATCCGCTCCTTGTCGGAACGTTACATTAAGGTTCTTGTCGGAAATGTTGTATCCAGTCCTTTTAGGCAAGAGGAGGGTGTTCCCCAAGGCAGCATTCTTAGTGTCACCTGTTTTGCAGTGGCTATCAATGGTGTTCTCGATCAGATTTCCCGCCCTGTGTTGGGCTCCCTACATGCTGATGATTTGGCAATTTGTGTGTCCGGCTACGATGCAGTTGAGATTAGTCATCACTTGCAAACGTCCATAAATACTATTTGTGGTTGGGCTGATGATAATGGTTTTTGCTTTTCACCTTCCAAGACTGTTGCAGTCCGCTTCACTAGAAGCACACGCCAGGAGGTTGTCCCACACTTAAAGTTAAACGATGACATCATCCCTTTTGAGAAGGAGGTTAAGTTTCTGGGCATGATCTTTGACTCTCGTCTCTCTTGGTCACAGCACATTGATTATCTGAAGCTTAAAGTTAAGAAATCATTGAATATCCTTAGAGTGGTCTCTAGTCTTCATTGGGGTGCAGATAGGAATTCCCTTATCAAGCTCTATAACTCTTTATGCCGATCACAGATTGACTACGCTTGCAAAATTTATTCCTCTGCCTGTAAGACTAAACTTCATGAGCTTGATGTGCTCCACAATACGGGTCTACGAGCGTGCTCTGGTGCCTTCCGCACTTCCCCTGTGGAGAGTTTATACGTAGATACAGACCAGCTTCCTCTGGACTTACGTAGGCATGAGTTAGGGCTTCGCTACATTGTGCGAATCAAGAGCAGTCGTTACACCAATCCTCGTGTTGATGTTCTGTTGCAGTGTGACTCGTCAAAGTTCCGTGGCCCAAGAGCCTCTATACCTTTCCAGATTCGTATGCTACCTGTGGGTGACGCATCACTGAGGGAGCAAAAGATTGAACCAGTAAGCTACAGCAATCTTCCTCCTTGGCTCATTCCGAAACCTAATGTGTGTCCCAAAACCATATGTAGGAAAACCTCTTCGGATGCAGAAATTAAATCGAAGTTTTTGCTCCATGATCTTCTCCACAGGGATTCAGTAAAGTTGTATACAGATGGCTCAAAGTCACAACTTGGTGTAGGTTTTGCTGTTGTCCATAAAGGGGGTGTACGCGTTGGACGGCTTTCAAACAATGCCTCTGTTCTTACTGCTGAACTAACTGCTATCGAGAAGGCTCTTGAAGTGGCTTACTCAATGCCGGGAAAGACGTTCACAATATATTCAGACTCCTACGGAAGCTTGACCGCCATTAAGCAGTTTAATACATTCCATCCTATAATAAGGAAGATTCAGTCTTGGCTTTGGCGCCTGGCTGCAAAGTATAAATTGGTTTTGTTCTGCTGGATACCGTCTCATGTTAATCTTTATTGGAACGAGTTCGCTGATAAAGAGGCAAAATCCGCATGTTCTCTTCCTTCTCTAGGGTATAATAAGGTTCCCTATTCTGATATGAAGACCGTTATCCATAACTTTGTTTGGTCTGAGTGGCAGGCGAGATGGGCTTCCCCCTCCCTGGCCAATAACTCGAAGTATAAAGAGATCCGGCCTTCGGTCTATGCCTGGTCATCCTCTTCTCAGGCTTGTCGGGGTTTTGAGACGAGGTTGACTACGCTGCGACTTGGCCATACGCGTTTGACTCATGGGTTCCTATTGGACCGAGGGGTCCCACCTCAGTGTGACATCTGTCATGTCACAATAACTTGCAGACATATTTTATTGGACTGTCCGATCTACGCCCGTTCTCGAGTGAAATTTTTAACAAATAGGAGAATCCCTATCAGTTGTTTTAGGTAATAGGGCAAATGTTTCCAGCCTTATGGCGTTTTTAAAGGAGACAGGGCTGTACTACAAGCTATGATTAGTGTCATAGTTATGTTTTAGGGCTTGCTGTCTACATCTGTTTTCATTTTACCTACGATTTTGTATAATTATTGTATAGTAGTTTTCCCCATTTTTAAACTCACTCTTTTAAACCATCATCTTTCATACTTCACTCATCAAAGCGCTGAATGACCTCTCAGGTCCCAGTGCTTGGCCTTCGGCCTAAACTTCATATTCCATTCCATTCCTGAAACCGTTGAGCGATAAGGAGTGCGTTTCACATTCTTTCGTACTGCTAAGCCTCAACTTTGGTTTATTGTGGTTTCCTCTTCCGTAATGTGAGATATGCACGCTAAAAACACTAATATATTACTTTTTGGTGTTGTTTACCCAAATACTGCTCTTTCCGGTGTGCAATATAGAAAAATATAACATGGCCGTAACAGTTGCCAAATACCACTTCCTGAACGAAAGGTACAATCGCCCAAAGAAGTGATGACTCGCTTTCTTTAAGTTTCTGACAAAACTCCCTGGGTCTGGCAACGTTTATTTAGGAGACGGAAACAGTCTTTGCCTGCCATGCAAACATTATTTATGGTGTAAAAAGAAAAATAATCTTGCGAAAGTACTAGTTAAGTTTAGCCTTTTTTTTTTAATATATATCAAAAAATAAATAAATAGTGAGATCTGGAACGTTTTCACGACTCATGCCAGCAGTTACGCTAAATTTAGAGATTTCAAAAGCAGTCTAGCTGGTATAAAAATATTACATTTCTCTAGCTCTTTTTTTTTTCAGATCTTGCCCCCCTTTTTTTTTTTTTAGGTCTTGCCCATTTTTTTTTCGTTAATTTCCCTCAGTCTGGCGGATTTTTACCGCATCTGAGACTAATTTAGCGGATTTCAATAATTTTTCCTTTGGCAACAATGCACGGCAGGCCTTCCGTCAGTCATTACCACGACAAGGAAGGGAGAGGTTGTCTCGACCTTTGTCACAGTTCTCCCCCACTCCCCCTTATTTTTAATATAATGTTTTTGGTTTCATCTTCATTGTTGCATTCATGCTTTTGACTGTCAACCTCTCCCTCTTTAGTTCTTCCATGCAACTGCCCTACATGTTTTATAACATGTTGGAATTTCGTGTGAATAAAAATGACCAGTTTTCCACTTTTGATTACACTGGTTTCACTAACGTCACTGAATGCCGGCAGATTAATTTGCTTCTTGATAGCAACACAAGTGGTAAGTAGTTGTTCTTGGGCACACGTATTAATCCGTCTGTCTTGGTCTTGTGCTACGAGGGGCTCCAGTAGCAAATTTCCAATGTTCTACCTCTATATCGCTTATCTATCTGTTAACTGTCAAGGTGCCAGTATATCTGTCTTACTGGAATATTTGCTAAATAAAGAGCAATAATCTGCTTGCACCGATAGGCTGTAGTTTCTTGTTGATCAATCTTGCTTTCAGGCTTTCAGCACTTCCGGGTTTACCCGCGTGAATATCATCCCGTATAGAGAATTAAATGTGGATAATAATATATCTTTAGACGTTTATTTTTCTGATTTGATGACACTAATGATTTCGAAATTACGATTATCTGCGGGTTTTATTTTATGAGACATATTTCCTTCAGTATTGTTGATTTTGAATGGAAAATAAGTATTACGAGAGTTTCTCCGCATTTTAACCCTGAAACCGTTGAGCGATAGGGAGTGCGTTTTACATTCTTTCGTACTGCTAAGCCTCAACTTTGGTGTATTGTGGTTTCCTCTTCCGTAATGCGAGATATACACGGTAAAAACGCTAATATATTACTTTTTGGTGTTGTTTACCCAAATACTGCTCTTTCCGGTGTGCAGTATAGAAAAATATAACATGGCCGTGACAGTTGCCAGATACCACTTTCTGAGCGAAAGGTACTGGGAGTCGGGACATCACGTCTTTGGGCGATTGTACTGGGAATCGGGTCATCACTTCTTTGGGCGATCGTACCTACGTACAGAGATTAGTAACAACTCTGAGATAGGGCACCATGTTCCTGCCAGGCGAGCCGCGTGCTCGGATTCCCTGCCCGACTGCCCGGCATTTGTGTTGTCCTTTCTCTCTCTGGTGCTGGTGTTATAAATACTGACGAAAGCATAAAATAAGAGTAGGTGATGAATAAGAAGTATGATGCTTTATATAGTACAATATACTATATTGCAGCAATTGTCTATTGAGCAACAGGACCTGGTTATATTCTGTACTAGTTTCCTCATGGCTACACTTTTACTACTAAGCTCTGTGTGTTTTTGTGTTCTTCATTAATCTTCTTGCAGTAGAAATGCAAGCGAGCATTGAGAAACTTACTTAGAAGCTTGTGTTTGAGATTGTGACAAGTAGGAATATCATAACCTTTGGTTAGGTTTACTGCTTCATCCATCAGTTTTCTTCAGCTTATTCTTTCCTATCAAATCACACGGACTTTTCCTGATCATCAGCTCTATTTTAAGCAGCATCTCATATGCTTTATCTGACACGGCAACCTGTTTCTTTGTATTCTTTGAGTAAAGTGATGTCTGCTGCTTTATGAGCTGTCTGATGGGGTGATGCTATTTGTATTACATCTCTCAAGCACTCATCACAGGTGGTCTCCGTGTTTTTTTTTTTTTTTTATGCTGTGAACAGAGTAGCCTATATGACTGTACAAAGAATCACTCTGCACTGACAAATTCCTCCTAAACTTCATCTGTGAAGTTAGAGGTAAACGAGAGTACCTATATAGGTACTCTAAGGTAAACTATATTATATTCTGGACATCTTAGAAACTTGTAACATTCATAGACGGGTGACTGAAGAATCATGTAGGTACACGTCCACGTAAGAATATACATAAAATGCACGTAGTACACGTATACAGCACTCGGAAAAGAAGACATGATGCACGTATTGTCACAACACACGAAGTAATAAGAGTACATGTAGAATTACATCAAAAGATTATCTACGGATAATGCACGTAACAATACGCGTAAAAACACGACACAGAAAAAACAAGAAAAGTAAGCGACATACTCGTACACATGAGCATAGCATTCGATGTATAAAGGTAGGTATGTATTAAGATGGCACTATTATTTCGTGAATAATACTTTTTTCCACGTAGTCATAATACACAACACACGGAAGAACATGAAGTATAATAATATATATGCAAAATCGCACATAAATAACAATAAACAACTATTATGAACATAGTATAAAAATACCGTGAATGATTTGTGAATCAAATAAATTCATTCTCAGTGATTAACCCGTCCTGATGCTCTGATCTTCAAGATTTCCCTCTTACACTGACAGTTGTTATATTTCTACAGCAAAGAGGAACCTTCCAGCAAACTGCATGAAAATATTCATTAAGCATACCTCACATAAGACTGATCTGGAAGTTGGCTCCCACTCTAGACGATTTACTTTATTCCTCCATAATTTCTTGCATTCTGGATTAGACGGAAATGTGAACACTTTAAACCCTTCTCCGGTCGATTGCTATAAGCAGAACAGCCTGGCATCACACCCACCCACAACAACACAAAATCATGAACTAACGCGGGCGGCGGGAGTCTCAGTCAAGTTGTGCGCGCGATTTTGGCAGGAATATGGCGTCCATCAGCTGAGCGTCCGTTACCCCCTATGTCGCTACTCTCTGTATGTAGGTACTCTAACTAGAGCAAGTGCAGTTTCAGCTCAATTTGAGTGTAGTTCAGTGTCAGTGCAACGTGCAGTTTGTATACAGTATTTTCGGTACTTGTGAAAAGAGTGAAGTGTTAGCAAACGGTGAAGTGTTGTGCAGTTTGCGTGTATCGGTGCTTGTGAAAATAGGGAAGTTGGAAAGCATTAAATATAATTATTTGAAAAATAATACAGTAAACTTAAGAAGCCAGTGTTTATTTTCGCCTCGGCTGATCTTGTGTGCTGTACACCGAACTCACTGGGCAACGTCCTTCCTATACTGAACTACTGCTGTTGAAGCTTGTGGCAATGTGGGATGGGGACGTAACACTGGTGTAAGGAGTGTCAATTAAGTGTTGCAATGAGTCAAACCGTCCACATGGAGCAAGGGAGTGTGCAGACAAGGTTCCGAGCTGGGCAGGAGGAGGACATGTCCCTGGCGACAATCGTGAAGTTATTACAGGCCCAAAGAGTACAAGTACAGGCACAGAATGAAGGACA
>JAGKTI010016306.1:0-19561 GCA_018397915.1 Birgus latro
ACAAAGTACCCCACAAGAGACTATTATGGAAATTAGAGCATATAGGAGGACTGAAGGGAAGCCTCCTGGAATGGATGAGAGACTTTTTGAGTGACAGACAAATGAGGACAGTAATAAAGGACAGGACATCTGGATGGAGGGAAGTAACAAGTGGTGTCCCACAGGGCTCGGTGTTGGCACCAGTAATGTTCTTGATTTATGTAAATGATATGGTAGATGGAGTGAACAGCTACGCAAGCCTGTTTGCTGATGATGCAAAGATCTTGAGAAAGGTAGAGGTTGAAGAGGACTGTAAAATGCTACAGGAGGATCTGGATAGGATATATGATTGGAGCCGGATGTGGGAAATGAAATTCAACGCAAAAAAATGTAAAATATTGGAAATGTGTAGAAGTACCAAGAGGCCATCATTGAATTATTTGATGGGTAATGAACCAATTAGAAAAGCGAGAGAAGAGAAAGATTTGGGAGTGCTGGTCCAGGATAGTTTGTCACCTGAAAAGCACATAAATAAGATAGTGAGAGAGACATATAAGCTCTTGACCAATATAAGAGTGGCATTTCATTACATGGATGAGGAGATGATGAAAAAATTGATAGTGGCCATGATCCGGCCCAGGTTAGAATATGCAGCAGTAGTGTGGTCCCCACACAAAAAGAAAGATATAACCAAGATTGAGAGAATACAAAGAACAGCAACCAAGATGGTCCCTAGTCTGGCAGATTTGCCATACAGAGAGAGGCTGGAAAGGCTGGATTTGCCCTCCTTAGAGGAAAGGAGAGAGAGGGGTGACATGATTGCAGTGTTCAGGACCATGATAGGAGTAGATAAAATTGACAGAGAAAATCTGTTTGTGTGGGATGAGAGAGCAACAAGAGGACATGGAATGAAACTAAAGAAGCCAAGCTGCTCGAAGGACATCAAGAAATATAGTTTTCCGTATAGATGTATAGACCTGTGGAATAGCCTGGACAAAGAGATCGTCCAGTCTAAAAACTTAAATGAGTTTAAGTCAAAATTTGACTTATTGAGAAACAGAGACGGGACCTCACGAGCGTAGCTCATTTCCTGTATATCACAATTAGGTAAATACAATTAGGTAAATACACACACAAAAACACAAACACACACACACACACACACACACACACACACACACACACACACACACCATCGTCAGAGACAGAGCTCCATGCAGATCGTGGTAAAATACTGTAATGCAAAATCGGCGGTGAAAGGAAGCATGTCTATTGTGAATGTGCAAATTGAATGTGTGAATGGTGGTCCCATCTCATTTGAGTGAAAATAAACTGGAGGTGGCAGACAAATAAGAGTAAAAACAGTGACTGTTTAAAATTTTGTATGATTGTGCCATGGCGGAGAGAAGCAGTTCATTGTGTACATCCAGTGATAGTGAGTTCATGGGGTTCTCCAATAATTATCAGAGCAACGGAAGTATCATTTGAACCAAACAAGAGTAACAAACATAGAGGATATGGCTGAGATGAATGCCCAGGAATTAAAACAGGTATGGGCAATTATTAACAAATTACAAGAACAAACCTCGAAACAGGAGAGGGAGATGAAAGAGCTGAGAAATAGGGTAGAGAGCATCTGCTCACGTGGTTTTGACCAGGAGAGAAAGGTGTCTGAATTGAAAGTGGGTAATGAAACAGCCACAAGTGAAATAAAATCTCATAATTGGGAAAATAAGAGGTTGGAGGAGGAGGGGAACAAGATGAAATGTAAACTTGACGAGTTTGAATCTAAAATTAAGATGCATGAGGAACATATCGGAGAAATCCAAGAACACCATAAGGGTTGGAAAAACTAAACAGGAGGATGAAATAAGTCTTAAGGAAATTTTAGAACAAAAGGAAAAGGAAAAGGCGGTGAAGGAAGTGGTGCAGGTACTAAAGAGTAAAGAATCACTTGTCAGAGATGCAGCAGACAAGAAAAAATGTGTGATTATCTCCAGTTTCGTAAGAAAAATCAATGTCAGTGAGGTTAGAAAGAGAAGGGGAAGAACCTGAGAAGGGCAAAGAAAATATTTTCAACAGTTATAGAAGGAAAGGACGAAGCCCAAGAGGAGATCGAGGAAGTTTAGGCTGGGAAAATACAGTATGTGGAGGGAGGGGCCAGGCCACATACAGTAAAATTTCAATCACAGGTTACAGTAAATGAAATAATCAACAAGACTTGGAAATTAGTAGATAAGGATGGATTGTAAAATATCTGGATAAGGAGAGATGCAAATGAGGGAGAGACAGCTAAAATAAAGGAACTTGTTAAGGAAGCAGAGGAATAAAATGACAAGAGAACAGAGGAAGAGAAGACATAGTTCTATTGCAGAGTTATGGATCAGAAATTGAGGAAGTGGTACTGAAGGAGAGAGGGAGAGAGAAGGATGGAATAGAAAACAGTGCAATAAGATTGAAAGTGGCATGTGCTAATGTAGATGGTCTGATCTCAGCTAGGCTAGAAATAGACGATTTCTTGAGGGTAAATGAGCCAGAGAGACAGACTGACAAATGAGGAGGTGAAGAAGCATTGTGGTGTGGAAGTGGATGTGATAGGAAGCGTTAAGAGAAACGCATTGCGCTAGTTTGACCATGTGGAGAAGATGGAGAGTGAGAGACTGACGAGGAAAGTGTATGTGAGTGAGGTGGAAGGGGGGAGAAGGAGGGGGAGGCCAAGGATGAAGTGGAGGGATGGAGTGGAGAGGTATATGAGAGAGGGGGGTGTGAGCTGGGAGCAGGGCAATGAAATGGCGGGGGACAGGGTGACATGGAGGTGATTTGTTTGTGGCCACCCTTTACGAGGATTAAGGCGTCTGGCAATAGATAGATAGATAGATAGAAATGAGCCAGACATTATGTGCTTTGTAGAGACCAAGCTAAGGGAGAATATTGAAATCCAAATGGGAAATGGGAATTACAAACTATGGAGAAGAAATACAGTAGAAAAGAAAAAAAACGGAAGGAGGAGGAGTGATGATGGCAGTGAAAAACAGCCTAAATGTGTGGAACTGGGAGAAGGTATGGCTGAAGTGATAAACACATTAATAGAAACCAGATGAAAAAGACAAGAGAGACATCGCAGTAGCATGTGTCCCCCCCATGACAAGGGCATGGAATGAGGAGGAATATCAGATGTTGATGGACATGGTTAGATACCTACAGAGAGTGACTGATAAAAGTAACTACATAATCCTGATGGCGGACTTTAATTGTTAAGAGGTAAACTGGGACGAGTGGGACTCAGGAAGTAGTGATGATTCGTGGGGCAGTATAATATTAAATATAACAATGGATAATGTAATGACCCAGTGGGTCAAAGAAGAGACAAGAATTAGGGGGGCTGACACACCAGCAAGACCTAGCCTTAATTCTAACCAAAGAACCTCATGCAGTTGAATCTCTGAAATATCTGTGTCCTATAGGAAAAAGTGACTATGTAGTGATAGAGATCCAAATGATAGAAGGAGTTGAGGAGACGAGATGAGCTATACAGGCATGGAAGATACAACTTTGGGAAAGCAAACTTTACAGGATTGAGAAGATTTTTCAAAGAAGCAGATTGGGGAGAATTCAGGGAAGCAAGAGAGAGACAGAAGAAGTGGGATATCTTTCTAGACTTCTATAATACAGGTGTGGAAAAGTATGTGCCAAAAGTTAGTGGGGAAGAGAACTGGAGAAATGACTGGTTGAACAAAAGTTGTATGATAGCAAAAAAAAAGAAAGGGATAAGACATGGAACAAATGGAGAACGGGAAGTAATGATAGAACAGAGGGAGAATATAAAAGAACTAGAAATGAACATACAAGAACACATAGAGAGGAAGAAAGAAACTTTGAAAAAGGTATAGTTGACAAATGTAAGGAAGAACCTGAATTGTTTTACAGGTTTGTTAATGGCAAATTGAAACATAAGGAAGAAATTAATAAGCTGAAAGTAGATGCAGATGTCTATAAAGATGCGGTTACGCAAGCTGAAATAATGAACAAATGCTTCCAATCAGTCTTCACTAGAGAAAGTGATTTTGTGGAGGAGGAGGGAGTGACTAGAAATGTAGTGTTGAAAGATGTAAAGGTTGATGTGCAAGAAGTATACAAATTACTGGAAAGTCAAGATGTAAGGAAAGCCCAAGGACCAGATGGGATCTCTTATTGGACACTAAAGGAATGCAGAGAACAAATGTCGGATAAGATTCATGGTTTAATTGCGTGTTCTCTAGAAGAAGGGAAAGTACCTCAGGCATTGAGGAGGGGCAATGTGGTACCAGTTTATTAGGGAGGGAACAAAGAAGTATGCCGGAGTTACAGACCAGTGTCCCTGACGAGCATGGTTGCAAAACTGTGGGAGAGAATCGTGAAAGACAGATGGATAAAATATCTGGATGAGGTGGACATTTTGGCAGAAAGTCAGTTTGGTTTCAGAAGTGGAAGGTCGTGTGTTTCCAGCTTGTTGAGCTTCTACTCAAGGGTGTTAGATGTGTTGCAGGAGAGAGATATTTGGGTGGATATTATGTATTTAGATTTGGAGAAAGCCTTTGACAAGGTACTCCACAAGTGGCTAATGTGGAAAGTGGAACACATGGGAGGACTGAAGGGGAACCTCTTAGAGTGGATGAGAGACGTCCTGAGAGACAGACAAATGAGGACAGAAATAAAAGACAATGTCTGGATGGAAGGAAGTAACAAGAGGAGTCCAACAGGGCTCAGTGTTAGCTCCTGTAATGTTCCTGATTTACGTAAATGATATGGTAGATGGAATGAACAGTTATGCAAGTCTGTTTGCTGATGATTTTTTTTTTTTTGTGTGTCCGACTCTGGGCATAGGCTTCACAGCCTGCTATCAAGGCCCAGCAGTCCTCCTACATACCAACACCTCTACATGTCACCACTTCGGTGCTAACACCCACCGTCCATATTGAATACATGCTAGGGCTGTCTCATACAGGACTGGTGTATTGGTATTAGCGGGGGTATTTTTATGACATGTCAGCGGGTCTTCTGGTAGATCAGTAAAGCCTGATTTAATGAAATTCGAATCCTTAAACTGTTCCCTGCCCCAGCGAGGATTCGAATCTGGGTTCATTGAGACTCCAAGCCACCTCTCTACCGATCGATGTGAAGATCATGAGGAGAGAAGAAGTTGAAGAAGACTGAAAAATGCTGCAGGAGGACCTGGATATGATTCATGATCGGAGCTAGATGTGGGAAATGAAATTCAGCGCAAAAAATGTAAAATATTGGAAATGGGTAAAAGTACCAAGAGACCATTACTGAACTATTTGGTGGGTAATGAACCCATCAGAAAAAGCGAGAGAGGAGAAGAGAAGGACTTGGGAGTGCTGGTCCACGGTAATTTGTCACCTGAAAAACACATTAACAAGATAGCTAGAGAGATGTATAATCTCTTGACTAATGTAAGAGTTGCATTTCATTACATGGATGAGGAGATGATGAAAAAATTGATAGTGGCCATGATCTGCCCCAGGTTGGAATATGTGGCAGTAGTATGGTCTCCACATAAAAATAAAGATATTAACGAGATTGAGAGAATACAAATAACAGCAGCCAAGATGGTCCCTAGCCCGGCAGATCTGTCGTACAGGGGAAGGGTGGAAAAACTAAACCTGCCCTCTATAAAAGAAAGGAGAGAGAGGGGTGACATGATTGCAGTGTTCAGGGCCATTATGGGAGTAGAAAAAATTAACAGAGAAGATCTATTTGTATGGGATGGGAGAGTAACAAGAGGACATGGAATGAAACTAAAAAAGCCAAGTTGCTTGAAGGATATCAAGAAATTTAGTTTTCCATATAGATGCAGACCTATGGAATAGCCATGACAAAGAGATCGTCCAGTCTAAGAACTTAAACGAGTTCAAAGCAAAATTTGACAGCGAGAAACAGAGACAGGAGCCCACGAGCGTAGCTCATTTCCTGCATAGTACAACTAGGGAAATACAAGTAGGTAAATACACAGCTTCAGTCTCTGGGTGACCAGCATTGTGAGAGGAGCCATAAGTAGAACATTTATTGAGAAAACTAGCCATTTAGACCTAGCTGTATATTATTAAGTGCGACTGTACGGCCGAACAACATTTTATATTTAACTATCTTTGTTCGGTAAAGGCCACGACACATGGGAAATTACTGAATGGCATGGTGTTCAGCTTTAATAAACTATCGACTTTAAGGTCAAGGGTCTGGTATCAATTAGTTCGTTATACCGACAGTGTACTGTATAGGTGTACAAGCACAGCTGCCATAACCATTCAAAACCTGAAACAAAACAGTCTTACATGCACCTCATCTAGGTAATCGTCCCACAGAAACTGACCTTCACAGAGAGGAGCACTGTAAGTGCATCTGATCATACCATAATGTGGTCATCATGTTTTCTTGTACCAACAGAAAATATGGTTTATACAGTATATACATTTGTGTGCTCATGAGTTACATTTTTCTTTGATATATGGCAGACTCGGTAGTGAAAGTTTTTCCTGCTACATCCTCCTGTTCCCGCTTGCTCGCACTGATCTCATTTGAAGATTTTGGAGATTTTCAACGTGTGACCAATTTTTGCTTTATTTCTCAAACTTCTGATAAATCATTACCTGTATCAAAGAAATATAACATTCACCCAACAGAGACTTCTGAAGTAAGGTAACAGTAGTAATATCTAAAAGAGACCTATAAATTTGAGAGAGGGAGATTACTTCTAAAGTGCTTCCAGCCACATAAAATGGAGAGAGCAATGAAAAATTTCTCTTTTATTACTTTCCATCTATCTGTCTATCATTTGCCAGATGCATCAATCCCTCAAGGGGTGACCACAAACAAATCGCCTCCTTGTCGCCCTTTTCTCCGTCATTTCACTGCCTTCCCCCCAGCTCACACCGCCTTCTCTCATTTACCCCTCCATTCCATCCCTCCATCCTTGGCCTCCCCCCCCTCCCCCTCACTCACATACACTTTCCTCATTAGTCTCTTGCTCTCCATTCTCTCTACATGGCCAAACCACCTCAGTGTACTTCTCCTAACGCTTTCTGTCACATTCATGTCCGCACCATAATGCTCCTTCACTTTCGTTACTTTCATTAGTATGTGATGGGAGAAGGAGTGAAGAGAAGAGAGAAGGAGAGAAGTAACCCAAAGAAGAAAGGAAAGGGGAGAAAGAAGATGGAAGAGAAGCAGGAGGGGAGAGCAACTTTTTACAAGGAGGGAGTTACTTTGGGAGCAACAAAGCTGTGGCAACAAAAGTTAACCTTTATGTCACAGGTGTCATTCCTCCATCGCTTCCCCCCTCTGACTTCCTGTTGTCTGACATTAAAATTTCTTCAGCTGATGTGTTCTCTGCCATTACTGGCCTCAATACTAAAAAGGCATACGGTCCTGATGGAGTCCCTCCTGTTGTCCTCAAAAACTGTGCTTCTGTGCTTACACCCTGCCTAGGTAAACTCTTTCGCCTTTGTCTCTCAACTTGTACCTTTCCTTCTTGCTGGAAGTTTGCTCTCATTCAGCCAGTCCCAAAGAAGGGTGACCATTCCCAACCCTCTAACTATCGTCCAATTGCTTTAACATCCTGCGTATCAAAAGTTTTCGAGTCAATTCTTAACAGAAAAATTTTAAAGCACCTTTCCTGTCACAGCCTTCTTTCTGATCGTCAGTATGGGTTCCGTCAGGGACGCTCCACTGGCGATCTTCTCACCNGTCATCCTCCCTTCGGGACTTTGGCGAAAGCTTTGTCATTGCACTTGACATCTCAAAGGCTTTCGATCGAGTCTGGCATAAATCTTTAATTTCCAAACTGCCCTCCTACGGTTTCTATCCTTCTATCAGTGCCTTCATCTCTAGCTTCCTTTCTGGTCGTTCTATAGCTGCTGTTGTAGACGGCCATCGTTCCTCTCCTAGACCTATCAACAGTGGTGTTCCTCAGGGTTCTGTCCTATCACCTACTCTCTTCCTTTTATTCATCAATGACCTTCTAAGCTGTACATCTAACCCTATCCACTCATATGCTGATGATTCCACCCTTCACCTTTCCATTCGGTTCCCGCAACGTCCATCTCAGCAGTTGCTTCAACAAAAGAGGGATGAGGCTATGGCACACCTAATGTCTGATTTGGCTCGTATCTCTGACTGGGGTAAAAATAATCTTGTTATTTTCAATGCATCAAAAACTCAGTTTTTACACTTATCAACCCGACAAAATCTTCCTCAGGATTACCCACTAATGTTTAATAATGAACAGTTATGTCCTGCATCATCCTTGAACATGCTTGGGGTTTCATTCTCTCAGGATTTGTCTTGGAAAGAACATATTACATCTCTTGTGAAATCTGCTTCCAAGAGATTAGGTGTGCTAAGCCGATTCCGTACTTTCTTTACCCCTGCACAGTTGTTGACCTTGTACACGGGTTTTATTCGCCCGTGTATGGAGTACAACTCTCATGTGTGGGGAGGCTCTCCACATGCAGCTCTTCTCAATAGGGTGGAGTCAAAGGCTTTTCGTCTCATTAACTCTCCTCCTCTTACTGATTCCCTTCAACCATTGTCTCTTCGCCGCACTGTTGCATCTTTATCTCTCTTCTATCGCTACTTCAATGGTCACTGTTCCTCTGAACTGTCTGCTTGCATCCCTCCACTTCTACGACGGGCACGTAGTACCTGTCTAGCAACAAACTCTCATCCCTTTTCTGTCCAACTCTCTAATGCAAGAGTTAACCGTTACTCCTAGTCTTTTATTTATGCAACTGGTCAACTCTGGAACTGTCTTCCTCTGTCTGTATTTCCTACTTCCTATGATCTCCAGTCTTTCAAATGCAGTGTGTCCAGGCATCTCGAATTGAACGGATCTTGAATTTGGCTCTCTTTTGTACTGTTTTTGTTTTTTCTTGGAAGGAACAGTATGCAGGCCCGTGGCCTTTGGTTCCTTCTTCCATGCATTTAAAAAAAAAAAAAAAAATTAGATGGGAGGGAGAGAGTGTAATCTTTTAATAGTGATAGAAGGTGTCGCTACAGGCAGTAGTTGTTGTTTTAAACCTCATTAATGTTGTCTGATGTCTGTTTCACCTCTGGGGTGGGGTGTATCACTCAAGAGTGTATCAGTAAGCTGGTGGGGTTATTCATGGTTCTTAGGAGGAAAGTGTGTGTCAGGCTCAGGACGTGGGTAACAGATGGATTAAAGGAGTGAGTTGCCTGACCACCGTGTATGCTGAGAGGCAGGTTAAGGCATTACTTGCTTAAGAGGGGATCTCCTGTAATCCACTCTGCTGTCATAATATTGCAGCCCCTTACAACACAGCACACTTCCTTATTTCATGAATTTCACTGCCACAACAAAGACAAACTGTCATCATATGTACCTCAGCAGAATATCTATGGGAGCACTCAGCTGAAATGACTTGATTTCTGCGGACTGTCACTGTCATTGCTAGAATAATGTGAGGACAGAACAACAGGAATAACAAATGCAGTATTGTCTTTCTCTTTTTGCATCTCAGTGGATCGTGAACTACCTCAGTCAGTTCTGCAACATCTACGATGGCTCCTACAGAAAGATCAGTTGGGGCAGGATGTATTCCTCATTGGTCCACCTGGTCCAGCCCGAAGGCTTTTGGCCATGTCATACCTGGAACTGACCAAGCGAGAGGCTGAGTTTGTTTCCCTCACTAGAGACACTACAGAGGGTGACCTGAAGCAGCGTAGGGAAATTAAAGCTGGCACCTCATATTACTGTGATCAGGTAAGGCATTGGTGAAGCACTGTGAAAAGATTGGCTGTTTTCTCATGTCCTGTAGAATATCTAGAACTGGTGTACAGGGTATTGAGGTAAGACTATGTCTAAGGCTCAGAGGCAGAGTGGGAATTCAGTTGGTTGACTACCCCTATGGTTTATTTGGTGTAAAAAAAATACAGAATGATTTATTTATCTGTGATAAACCCATTCACTGTTAGTTATACAGTATCTCCTTAAGAATTTAATGTGACACTGTAGCCTGTTTAGTCATCTCTGAGAAGAGAGAAACCTTAAACTTTTGAAAGCTGTCAGCTAATTGGTTATCCGAATGCATTCATTATATCCTATTCACTCATCTCTGATAGCTAGAACCAAGAATGTTTGTTAAGACTGCTCATTGGTTAATGCAACACTGAGAAGCATGATAAATTTACAGTTCTTATTTTAATACAGTAATCCCTTGATGACCCGGACGCCAAAGTCCCGGACACCCCAAGTCCCAGACATTTTGGGCTTGGGTCCAAAAATGGCCAAAAAATGTCAAAATGCAAAAAGAAAAAAAGGCGATATGTGTTCATCTATCTGTCTGTCTATTTATCGCCAGACACCTCAATCCCACATGGGGTGGCCACAAGCAAATTGCCTCCATGTTGCTCTGTCCCCCACCATTTCACTGCCCTACTCCCAGCTTACATCCTCCTCTCTCATATACCTCTCCACTCCATCCCTCCACCTCATCCTCAGCCTCCTCCTCCCTCACCCCCCCTCCACCTCACTCACATACACTCTCCTCGTCAGTCACTCACTCTCCATCCTCTCCACATCCCCAAACCATCTTAATGTGTTTCTCCTAACACTTCCTATCACGTCCACATCCACACTACAATGCTCCTTCACTTCCTCATTTGTTAGTCTCTCTCTCCATGTGACTCCACATGCTCATCTCAAATAACTCATTTCCACTGCTCTCACTCTTGACTTCTGTCCCTCCAACAGGGTCCAAGCTTCACTTCCATATTTTTTTTTGTTTTTTTGTGTGTCCGACTCTGGGCATAGGCTTTACAGCCTGCTATCAAGGCCCATCCATCCTCCTACATACCATACACCTCTACATGTCACCACTTCGGCGCTAACACCCGCCGTCCATATTGAATACATGCTAGGGCTGTCTCATACAGGACTGGTGTATTGGTATTAGCGGGGTTATTTTTACGACATGTCGGCGGGTCTTCTGGTAGATCAGTAAAGCCTGATTTAATGAAATTCAAATCCTTAAACTGTTCCCTGCCCCAGCGAGGATTCGAACCTGGGTCCCTCGGGACTGCAAGCCAACTCTCTACCGATCGAGCTACCGCCTCCCCTCATGTTAGAGTTGGTATCACAATGCTGTCAGATAGCAACTTTTTCACTTCCATGCTCACTTCCCTGTTTCTTATCACTGCTTTAAAGGAACCAGCAACCTTCCTTCCCTGCTGCACCCTTTCAAGCACTTCACCCTCCAGACTTCCATCCTTACTCATCACAATACCCAAGTACTTAAATGCACTCGCATTCTCCATATCCTCCCCATCCAGTCTCACTGTACATTCACCGACTTCACTTCTCTCGAAGATCATCACTTTACTCTTCCCTACATTCACCTTTAGATTCTGCTTCTTACACAGTCTCCCAAACTCATCTACCAAGCCTTGCAGCTCCCCTTCGTCTTCACTCAACAGTATGTGTTCATCCCTACTTTAAATTTGCCTCGCGGTGATGGACAGCTATGTTTTGGCGCATAGTTTGACGACGTCCGCCAGAGCGCCCCTGCATCCTCCCTATTTCCTGCCTACCTACCGTCATGACTGCACACACGTCACCATGGCTCCCCACGAGCTCGCTCTGACAGTGAATAAACTGCAATACCTTGCCACTAGACCGCATGGGTTGTGCAGTGTTGAAAAATTAGGATTCAGAATGCAAAGGATTAAGTGCAGAGTACAACACTGGCATGTTGCAACTGGCGTGGCGGAAGTAAGAGCAGAATGTGCAGTGTTAAACAATTATAATTCACAGTACAAAGGAATAAGTGAAGCGCAACACTGGATTACTGTACATGCTTCAAGTGCACCTTCACGACTGTCAGAGCCATAGATGAGGTGGGTTAATCTTTGCGACGGCCACGGACATGTTGTAAGTACCTTGTACACTTGTAAATACTTTCCTTTCTCACTTCTGATTTCTCATTCTCTGGTTCCTTTTCATTTATTTTATGGTTTCTGTCCCTTATTTGTGTATGTAGGGTCTTAAATAGGTGCTGTGCATGTCTGGTAGGGAGTTACTGTATTTAGGTGGCTTTCACAGTTAGGTTTAATTGGGGTCTGTAAGTACCTGCCCAGGGGCATTTTTCCCAAGTCCCAGACAATACCATGTTCCAGACGTTGCTTGGGCTCTATTACGTCGGATCATGGAGGGATTACTGTATATATTTAATTTGTAAATTGCGTACAGTACACTATGAGCAGCCAGTTTAAATACAGAATGCTTTCCGAATCTAAAGAGATCAAAATTAGCTTTAAAAGTTTACTGTTATCAAAGAAAATTAAAGTTAATTATACAGTTTTTTTAGAATGATGAGTGACGTTTGCAGTAAATGCAGTCATGTATTATTGTGCAGCATGCAGAAGTAGGTGTACACTGTTGGTGGATGTAGTGCAACATGCAGATGTAGATGTCCACAATGGGTGGAGAATTTACTTCTAACGTCACTCATCGTTTTATAAAACTTTATAATCAACTTAAATTTTCTTTGACAACGATAAACTTATAAAACAAATTTTGACCTCTCTAGCTTTGGAAACTAATCCATACTGTATTTAAACTGGCTGCTTATAGTGCAAACAATTTACAAATATTCCTCTTCCTTCTGCCTGTGGGTGACTCTACCCTGAGTGACAAGCCAAATGGTTTCCTGTACACCATGAAGCCATTTACTATGCTGGGTGATAACCATATAACCAAATTTTGGCGCCTGGTGGTTTATTGTTGTTGTTTTTTTTTCTTATGTGTCTGACTCTGGGCATAGGCTTCACAGCCTGCTGTCAAGGCCCAGCAGTCCTCCTACATACCATACACCTCCACATGTCACCACTTCGGCGCTAACACCCACTGTCCATATTGAATATATGCTAGGGCTGTCTCATACAGGACTGGTGTTTGGTATTAGCGGGGTATTTTTACAACATGTCGGTGGGACTTCTGGTAGATCAGTAAAGCCAATTATGGCGCTCCAGTCGAATTGAGCCAGTGAAGTTTTATATCCAAGGGGTGGTTGCGGTTTATTGCTCATGTAATGCCACGCAGGGATGAATGAGGCTGGTCACTCTCGTCTTAAATGTCAGGACAAATCTGCCTAGCCCTGGGCTCCTACGCTCCTCATGGGGCAATGTAGGGTTGGATGATGAATGAATGAATGAAATATATATGTGTTGAAATAAGAAGAGCTGTAGATTTATCATGCTCCTCAGTTTTGCATTACCGGTGACCAGCCTTAATAAACGTTTCTTGGTTCCAGTTATGAGAGCTAAATGAAGAGGCTATATTGAATGCATTCGGACAACCAGTTAGCTGACAGCTTTCAAAAGCTTAAGGCTCGTTTCTTCTCAGAGATGTTTAAATAGGCTATAGTACATTCATCCATCATCCAATCTTATGTTCCCCCATGAGGAGCGTATGGACCCGGGGTTAGGCAAGTTGGTCCTGGCATTTAAGATGAGAGTGACCAGCCTCACTCATCCCTGAGTGGCATAATGTGAGCAATAAACCCCAACTACTCCTTGGATATAAACCTCCACAGGCTCAGTCTGACTGGAGCACCTAAATTACCCACTAAATCACCAGACACCATAATTTAGTTATATGGTTACCACCTGTAGAGTCACCAATAGGCAGAATGAAGAGGAATGAATGAAGTACAGTACATTAAGAATAAAATATAGAAGACATGGTTGTACTGAGGGGGTGATGAAAGTTTTCCTTACTCTTTCTGTATAAGGGGTCTGTCCTAAGCAGAATAGTATCACCTATCAGTAATAATGCAAATACAATAAATCTTTCTTAGGTTGAACTATATAGGACTCTAGGGTAGTTTGACTGGCCGATTTTTCCTGACTAACCATAAATAATTGCAAAAAAATATCTATCCATCTATCTGTCTATTACCAGATGCCATAATCCCATAAGGGGTGGCCATTTGACTTTGAGTTATTTGTTTTACATGGAGGGGCACTAACCCTCCACCAACCCACTTGTTGACACATAGGGAGCACATATGGTTTGGTTATATGGTTACCACCCAGTGTTGTAAATTGTTTCTTGGCTTACAGGAAACCATTTGGCTTGTCACTCAATACAAAGCCACCTGTAAAGGATAGAAAAGCAATAAGAAGTGACAGGAAAGATGGGAGAAATAGGAAGAGAGGAGGGCAGGCACAGAAAAAGAATGATAAAGGCTAAAGATGAAGTAGGCAGCACTACATCAAGTGAGTGGATGATGGTCGCCAAATATATTTATATATATTACCTCCCCAGTAGTTGCAAATTATATGTGATTACTTGTTTATTAACATTAAACTAAAGAAGCATTTATCAGTTAAACTAAAATGTAACACTCGGAATATAACAGCAGGGCCCGACAGCAAAGTTGGTTTACCCCTGCCACATCATAATGGATCCAGCCCCTTACCCGCACCTGACCTGATCAGCTGATCAGACACAATGCAGGAGAATATCCCATCAGGGCTGCGTCATCATTTATTCATTCACAATTTCTCTCCATTCATTTCTGTCATGCACAGCCACTCTTCCTTGCTCAACAGACAACCCTCTCGCATCCAACGCTCTCTTCACACTGTCCATCCATCCTATTCGTGGTCTTCCTCTCAGCCTTACACCTCTCACATCAGATCTAGTTATCTTTTTCACCAATCGCTCATTATCCATTCTCTCCATATGCCCAAACCATCGCAACACCCTCTGCTCAACTCGATCAGCCATCTCCCGAACAATTCCAGTTCACCTTCGCACTTCATCATTTCTCACTTGATCCATACGCGTCGCTCCACACATACTCCTCAGACACCTCATCTCCATTACATTCAAACTTTTCCTCTCTGCTACACCCATATTCCATGTTTTAGCCCCATATAATGCAGTCTCTTTACATCCATTCTGAATGAACGACATCTAAACACTTTTTTCATTCCTCCCAGCACCTTTCCAGCTTCATTCATTCTAAACTTCACTTCTGCATCTATTCTTCCATCCACAGCAACATGTGACCCTAAATACTTAAAACACTCAACCTCCTCAAGCAACTCACCATTCAAAACTATATTCATCCTCCTACCATCTACCAACCTTGTACACTTCATCACTTTACTCTTATTCTCATTTATTTTCAGTTTCCTCCTTTCACACACTCTTCCAAACTCCTCTACCAACTGTCTCAATCTCTCCTCTGAATCAGCCACCAGTGCAGTATCATCCGCAAACAGCAGCTGCTTCAGATTCCACTCTCTACCATCATTCACCAGACTCAGTCCTCCACCTAACACTCTTGCATTCACCTCCCTTACAACACCATCCATATAAATATTAAACAACCAAGGCGACATCACACATCCCTGCCACAGCCCCACTCTCACGGGAAACCAATCACTCACAGTATTTCCCACTCTTACACACGCTCTACTATTTACATAAAAACTTTTCACTCCTTTTAGTAACCTGCCATCAAGCCCATACAATCTTAAAACATTCCACAAAGCCTCCCTTTCAATTTTATCATATGCTTTCTCTAAATCCATGAATGCCCAAAACACATCCTTACCTTTCGCTAAATACTGTACTTTTCACACACCTGTCTCACAGCAAACACCTGATCCACACATCCCCTCCCTCTCCTAAAGCCACACTGCTCAAAACCAATCATTCCCTCTGTACCCTCTCTAACTCTCTTAATTAACACTCTGCCATACACCTTACCTACAAGACTCAACAGACTTATGCTTCTGAAGCTAGTACATTCATACTTATCACCCTTACCTTTATACAGTGGGACCACACAAGCACTTGCCCAGTCAGTTGGCACCATACCTTGCACAAAACACATATTCAACAATCTTACTAACCAGTCAACAATAGTCACTCCACCACATTTCAGGCATTCCACAGCACACCCATCCATAGCTGCAGCTTTCTCTGTTTTCATCTGCTTTACTGCCTCTTGCACTTCCTCCATCGTGATCAAAGATTCATTCAACTCTTTCAACACATCTATTCCTTGCACCCTTCCATCTGCCACAATCTCAGCCTCCCTTTCCTCCTCTGCATTTAACAAACTTTCAAAGTACTCCGCCCATCTCTTCCGTACTGCATCCACCTCAGTTAACATCCTTCCATCCTCTACTTTTACTCGCTCCTCCTTCCCAGACTCTCTCTTTCGCACCCTTTTCACCTCCTTCCAAAACATTTTCTTATTCTCTTGAAAATTCTCAGTCATCCGCCTACCCCACCTCTCTTCTGCTGCCACTTTAGCATCACGCACAACCCGTCTTGCCTTATTCCTCTTTTTCTTATACCTGTCATATGACACCTCATCCTTCTTCTGCAACCACACTTCATATGCATGTCTCTTCTCAGCCACAGCCATACTTACTTCCTCGCACCACCATTTACTTCCCTTTCTTACACCACCACCCACTCGTCTCACACCACACACCTCTTCTGCATGCCCCACCACAGCACTTTTAAACAACTGCCATTCCTTCTCCATACTGCCACTCTCCTGATCTTTCACTGCATTCCACTGATCTCTCAATTTCTCCTGATACTCTATCATTTTCTCTCTTTTATCCAACTCACTCACTTTCAAAACCTCCCTGCCACACCTAACTCTCCTAGCTCTCACCCATCTCTTACCTACTCTCAACTTTCCCTCCACCAGGTAGTGGTCAGACATACCTCCACCCTCCCCTCTCAAAACTCTCACATCCAACAATCTTCCTATTACATTCCTGGAAACAACCACATAGTCCATCAATGCTCTGTCAACAACCCTTCCACCCTCCTGTCTCACCCATGTATACTTATAAATATCTTTCTTCTCAAACAAGGTATTCCCAATCACCATCTCTCGCTCAACACACACACCTATCATTCGTTCCCCATTTTCATTTCTTCCAGGCACACCATGCATACCAACTACACCTTCAACTGCTACATTTCCCACTCTAGCATTCAGATCCCCCATCATTACCACATTCACATTCACTCCAAAGCTCTGCAAACACTCATCAACATCATTCCAGAAAGACTCCTTCTCTTCTTCATCCCTTTTGCTACCCGGCCCACATGCACTCACAAATACCCACAACTCTCATTCAAATTTCGCTTTCACCCACATCAGTCTCGATGACACCTCCTTCCATTCAATCACACACTGCTGTACTTCTGGGCTCACTAACAAGGCCACACCTTCTCTTGCCCTTCCTCTATCAACACCTGACAATTTTCCATTCACACTTCCAAATGTAGACTCACCTTTCCCTTTCATCTTTGTTTCACTCAAAGCTAACACATACAACTTTCTTCTCACAAACATTCTCCCAATCTCCTCCCTTTTAGCCTCAGTTGTACTACAACCACACACATTCATAGACCCAACCTTCAGGGTACGGGGATAACTCGATCCCCCATCCCTTTCTCTGGCCTGTCTCTTTTTAGGAACTAAAAAACAGAGGAAGGGGTCCCTAGTCCCCTCACCCCGCCCCTTTTAGTCGCCTTTTACGACACACAGGGAATACGGTGGTGGAATTCTTCGTAACACAATCTGGCTGCAGAGTAGTAGTACCACCCCATAGTGTGGCCAGATTATGCCTCCCCTTCCATAAGGATGAAAATTCTTTAGCACACTCCAGATTTCAAACTTCCGTAGTTTTCACAGCGTTTTCACTGCAGACAAAGCCCAAGATATTTCAGAACTTTGAAATAAGAATTTGATTATCTCACTGCATATATCTGGCGCCACCTTCCGAAGGCATCTTATTGCCACAAATACTGATCTGAGAAAATGTTTTTTAAATTTCTATCTCAGTGACCTTTGAAGAAAGATCATAAGATGCTTCAGGCACCAGTGAGAGTGTTACCATCTAGATGGACCTTTATTTCAGTATCCATAGAAAATATCTCACCACGGGCGGGCTGGGAGGTGAAGAAAAGAAGCGTACTTATGAGTGATGGCATCACTCCCCCTTCCCGCCATCAGCTGATCAGTCTGTCAACATAACTGAAGTGTGGTGCATCCATTTAACATTCAAATACTTCTCACTATTTCGGTTACCATTTCCCAGCCTCTTCCCCAACCATTGCCAGCCTCTTCCCCAGCCAATGCCAGCTTCTTCCTCAACCATTGCCAGCTCTTCCCCAACCATTCCCAGCTGCTCAGTGTTTGTGGCGATAAGACGCCTTTGGAGGCGGCGCCTGATATTGTGAATTTCATTCTTAATGTAACATGATGAAAGTGTCAGATTTCCCAAAGAGGTCAATTGTATGATGAGATACTGAAGATAGGTTTTACCCAACTCATTTGTTATTCTTAGTACAGTTCACGTACTGTAGTAAGTTTGTTTAATTCTGCAGTAGGTTGATCATTTCAGATAGTGCTCTTGCTGGGAAGCCCATGAATTCAAAGTACAGTACAAAATCATTGACTTCAGCATAGCACTTCAAGAGATAGATGTGAAAGTTTTGTTGTACAATAATGAACCATCTTGATGAGTGATTTGAACTTGGTGTGTGGTGTTTTGGTGTAGTAAAGATCATGAAAGGAGTTTAGATTGGTTCTGTATCTGATAGTTGGGTGTTTCCATAGATTTATAACAGTTGGCTTTGTAAAGGCAACTCTTTCTGTTTTTGGCATAAAACCTAAAGAAATTAAAGGGAAATTGCCAATTAAATGCCCATCCCACCTATGAAGTTGATTTGCCAGTTCTCTAATTTATAGCACAGTTATGTAAAGTGTTATGATATCATAAATGCCTACCATTGCTTATAAGGACTGCCTGTATATGGTTGGTTCCAGAGTGCAGTACGTGCTGCTATGGAGGGGCGGGTACTGGTAGTGGAGGGCGTGGAGAAGGCAGAGAGAAATGTGTTGCCTGTGCTTAATAACCTGTTGGAGAACAGAGAAATGCAGCTGGAGGATGGACGTCTTCTTATTGCACCGGCCAGATATGATAAACTTCTGCAGGTATGGTCAATCTGTTTTTATTTGAGAGAACTTGGCAACTTCCACAGGCTGAATACTAATTAACCCATTCCGAGCCTTGTCCATATATTTATGGACAAACCAACAGTGCCAAATTGCCGAGTCCGTATATATACTGTATAGACTAAATCATCTTACCCTAAATTGCCGAGTCTGTATACAGTAGTTCCTCATTTATCCGGATGCTCAGTATCTAGACGTGTTCATTATCCACATGCTGGACCGTGGCTCTGTTAAACCATCATCTGAAAATACTTGCTATTGTCCTGATGTAAAAGTCCTCGAGAACTTTGGCCAGCCAACTGACATGTTCAGACATTCGCTATAGTGGCCACTTGGCTCAAGCTGTGAGTGGGAAGTAGTCCTTAACCCACAACCAGAGCTGTACTGAATGGCCAAAACCGCGCACTTGTCTGATCACTCCCAAGAAACCTCCAGCACCTGAGTAATACGACTGTAAGCGGTGTCAAAACGTCCGTACGCATCCCCACCGAATGTCCGGT
>JAGKTI010016307.1:0-19561 GCA_018397915.1 Birgus latro
ATGATGATGATGATGATGATGATGATGATGATGATGATGATGATGATATTAAACATAATTCGCCAGCAAGTTAACAGCACACTCACATGTTTGTAGATTGCTTGTAGGGTGATTTCATTCTATCATCTTGGTCGAATCTTGGTGGTGGTCCTCCCTCAAGGACCACTGGGAGACCTAAGTCACGCCTTCCCAAGTCCGGGCCCTCAGAACCCTGTGTGCAACCACAAAGTCATCATAATATCATGTATATAATATCACACCGACACTGGAATATCAGGATATAGGAATCTTTAATTCAGTACAAAAACAGATGTAAAATGTACACCTTTGCAACATGAATCAGTCTTACCCTATCCATACCTGTTGTCTCACTCACACCTATTTTGGCTACTGCCAAATAATTTCATTTAGTAGAGGAAAACCTTCCTGGATTATTTTCATAAAACAACCATTAGACAACAGAAATCCCCAAACCTGATAAATGTTCAGTACACTGCAATAATGCAAAAGCAAAGTGCTACATAATGTATTTACAATGTACAACAGGGCCACTCATGATTTTTGGGATCTAAAAAAATTGCACGAATGGTGAGACTACATAATACAAACGTGGAAACGTTTGAGGATACCGGTACAGGTAATTAATCTGAGGCCATATCACTCCGGAACTTGTCCCTCATATCCCCTTCCAAACCCCACTGCCACCAATTTCTCCAATCTAGTTATGCCTTAAGCACATACAAAAGGAAACAAAGTCTGCCCCCTTACAGGTAACATAGGTGTGTGAATTAGAAGTTTCTTAACACTTTGAAAAAAAAAAAAAACTGAAGGTTGGCAGTAAATTTACAAAGACAGAGAAATACAGTGGTAACATTATTTATCCTCCAAAAAGGAGCATGAGATGGTCTGCTGTGTTTACATCTGATCAGCTGGGTAAGCATTCACAGTTCATGAATCACTTAATACACTACTGTGCACTGTGCATTATGTTTAAGCCTTTTAACTGTTTCATTCAGTGATAGTTACCATTATCAAAGTTCAATTCCAGAAGTTCAATTCCAACAATTACAGTGGAATCTCTTAAATCGCATGATCCTAAATAGCAAACTCATAATATGCAGCAACATCATGCAACAGTTTGCAACATCATTAACTTGTGGAATTCATGAAATTCATGGATGCAGCCTCAAAAGTGAAATTTTCCAATGCCTTGTGTAATACGCACCACCATTACCTACCTCCAAGTCCGCACATCTAGCCAGGCATAAACCAATCATAGTCAAGCATGGCAATTACTAAACCAATCATATTTAAACATAGAACTTATTGCATGATAGTACTGTGATACCAACTCTAACGTATGCAAGTGAAGCTTGGACCTTGTTGGAGGGACAGAAATCAAGAGTGAGAGCAGTGGAAATGAGTTATGTGTGAGGAGCATGTTGAGTCACATGGAGAGAGAGACTGACAAATGAGGAAGTGAAGAAGCATTGTGGTATGGATGTGGATGTGATAGGAAGCGTTAAGAGAAATACATTGAGGTGGTTTGGCCATGTGGAGAGGATGGTGAGTGAAAGACTGACGAGGATAGTGTATGTGGGTGAGGTGGTGGGGGGGAGAGGGAGGGGGAGGAGATGGAGAGATGGAGTAGAGAGGTATATGAGAGAGGGGGTGTGTGAATGGGGGGCACGGCAATGACATGGCAGGGAACAGGGTGACATTGAGGTGATTTGTTTGTGGCAACCCCTTATGGGATTAGGCCCTGTTCACACGAGGCATTTTTAAACGCGGCGGTTGTACACATGCTGCATGTGTCCGTCCCCAAGTAAACACATGTTCCTTGAAATGCTTAACAAACACGCGCTAGGAAGGAAAATGGTGGATCGCGCGTTTGGACCAGCGGTTGAGAAAAACGCGTGGTAGCGTGTGTACAGTCCAATACACTACCACTGTCTTTGCTAACGCGCGTTTAAAAATGCCTCGTGTGAACAGGGCCCTAATGTGTATGGCAACAGATAGATAGACAGACTTACTACAAGCCAATTACAGCACTTCCCTTCCACGCCAAGCATTAAGGACGCACATGCTTGATGCCCCGGTGGCCGGTCTCCGCTCCGTTGTTAACGTGTGGTTCCAGTGTGGTTTACGAGGATCCCCCCCCCCCGTTTCCTCTGCCTGCCCAGTGTTACCATGACCGATCGTAACCCTCCTATGTCTATAACTTCTTCGAGAAAGGGGAAGATGCCAATGTTAACTTACTGTACACCCAAAAGGCAGACGTAAAAAGGAAGACTGACGCCGGTGAGAAAAAAGCCAACATTGCCAATCATCATGGACTCAATGAGGTAATTCTCCACCAAACAGGTATGATGATTCCACCTACATTATAGCAAACTCACAATCTCAAGTTAAGTAATTTTGGTACAAGTGCAACATATAAGGCTAACAGTTGAAATATGACTGCAAGAAGTGAGTGGAAAAAAACAAAATATATCTATTTAGGGTTATTTAATGAGAGGGTTATTTATTGAGAGGAGCATGTGGAGTCACATGGAGAGACAGACTAACAAATGAGGAAGTGAAGGAGCGTTGTGGTGTGCTTGAGGACGTGATGGGAAGCGTTAGGAGAAACACGTTAAGGTGGTTTGGGCATGTGGAGAGGATGGAGAGTGAAAGATTGACGAGGAGAGTGTATGTGAGTGAGGTGGAGGGGGTGAGAGGGAGGGGGAGGCCGAGGATGAGATGGAGGGATGGAGTGGAGAGGTATATGAGAGAGGGGGGTGTGAGTTGGGAGCGTGGTAGTGAAATGGCAGGGGACAGAGTGACGTAGAGGCGATTTGTTTGTGGCCACCCCGTTCGGGATTGAGGCGTCTGGCAATAGATAGATAGATAGATAGATTAATGAAGTGGGCAGGTGGTCCACGGCAGTGTTTATTGACGATCTCTTCGATTGGCTGAGCTATTTACTAACCACCACTCTGACTGGATGCGTCAGTGTCACGTATTCTAAATCTTTATTTATAGCTATCAGAGGCAAGTTTGTAAAAATGGCCAGTAGCTGTGGTAATCCAGGAATAATATTAAGTAACTTGTGAAAGACTCATTTCAACAGAAAATAAGGAAAAGCCATGCTCATTTGGTAAATTATTAATCTCAACAAATCGACAACTCTTACAACGACACAGAAGCAGATGAGGGCGATGACAACACCTCTTCCACTATCTCCACACTGGATATTAAAGGGTTCCATAAAGGAGGTTAATGAGGAGAAAGTGGCATAGAGGCAGCAGCACACTCATCTCGTGCTGAGAGGCTGTAGTCCACCTCAAGCCTTGGAACCCCTCCCCCCTCACCCCATCCATTCAAGCAATGCATCAGAGTCAGGTAAGAATCTTACACCATTGTTCATTCCCATTATATCATTTCGTTTTTGAAGGCTGCAACATACTTGCATGCGTTGGCCTTTTTGGATTGGAGCGTGTAGCATTTTATGACCGGATGCCCTTCCTGATGTCTACCAATGACCCTTGGGTGGATTCGATCCTCCGACCCTACGGCCAGAGCGGAGCGCTCTAACCCACTGAGCCACGGCTGCCCACAAACTGACCGGGTTACGGCAGCACACCGCAGGACCCTTCCAGTGGTCACCACTCGTGACGTAATAGAAGTGTGCATGCGCACACACACACACACACACACACACATACACACACTAACAACAATATGCACTAACATTCTTGTCCTCTCTTCTTAATTTGGCAAAAGATTCCAAGGACGAAACTGAATGGACTACATGTATTGGCATCCGATACACACTATGTATCCAATACATACACTTGTTTAAGTACCATCAAGACCCAATACACACACTATGCATCCAATAAATAGACTTTTACTTAATTACTATCAAGACTCAGTGTGTGGCCACATACAGATATGTGATGTCTCTTGAAGTATTATAATCTTTCCAGTCCCGGCTGACTGCTGCATGCAGCCACTCAGTCGAGGCACCTTTCTTCGTGAAACAATCAGCCAGTTGTTGTGATGTATCCACTGAAGATACTTCATCATTCTCCCCTCGCTCCAACATGTCTTGTAATACAGCAATATCAATGCGCAATCTCCTGTCTTCTACGCTCCTACAGGAGTAAAGGGCATCCACCTGATTCTTGTTGTCGACAGAACACTACCACATCCAAAGACCTCACACAATATGTTGGCGAGATATACCACAGAGTCTCGGCGCATTCAAGCAGCACCAGTGCTTCAGCAGATGAGGTAGATTTGACAACCCTCTTGATCTTTCTTGTCTGCCAGAATATGGGACATCTTGCCTCACTAGCATCTCGTAGGAAGATCACAAAACCTCCCTGAGACCCATTGCCTACAAGGTTGGCAAATGAGGCATCTGAAAAGCACTCTATATAACAGTCGTCTGTCGATTAGCCCTATTCTCGGAATGTATAGCTTCATGTTGTCAGTCTTCACCCTTGTGATCACCTTGTTGAACCTAAGCAAATTGTTACGGTAGCTTGGTTGCTAGTCACACACAACTCACACACATCAAAGGCAATATCTGTCCGAGTGAGTGTATGTGGCAATCCAACTGAGTTGCCCAATTTCACTGCTGCATGATGTCTACTCAGCGTGACTGGTTTCAAAGACGAAGCATACTGGAACTGGTCACGCATTATGCTGCCATCGATGTTGGAGACAAAATTGAGACCAACGTACCTGGAGGCTTTTGATTCCGCCGATGAGGAATATTTGACTCAAGCGGTTTATCACCTGCTGCTTGAACTCATGTGAACCAACCCAAAGGAAGTTGTCGACATAAATGCATACAATGCCTTCGACTCTGCCTCTATTGCTCCAAGAGAACAATGCTGAATCCAGTGATGACACTTTAGCTCCGAGATTTGACAACTGATCTTTTACGCGCAAATACCAATGCCTAGCAGCATCACAAAGGCTGTAAACTATTTTCTTTAGTCTCCATAACTCACCCTGCTAGAGAGACAGAAGTCAAGAGTGAGAGCAGTGGAAATGAGTTATCTGAGAGGAGCATGTGAAGTAACATGGAGAGAGAGACTGACAACGAGGAAGTGAAGGAGAGTTATGGTGTGGATGTGGATATGATAAGAAGTGTTAAGAGAAACATATTAAGGTGGTTTGGGCATGTGAAGAGGATGGAGAGTGAGAGACTGACGAGGAGAGTGTGAGTGAGTGAGGTGGAGGGGGGGAGAGGGAGGGGGAGGCCAAGGATGAGATAGAGGGATGGAGTGGAGAGGTATAAGAGAGAAGGGGGTGTGAACTGGGAGCAGGGCAGTGAAATGGCCACAGAGAGACATGGAGGCGATTTGTTTCTGGCCACCCTATAAAGGATTAAGGGGTCTAGCAAGAGACAGATAGACAGATAGAACTTAACATTTGCATATTCATGCAGAGGATGTAAATGAGCAACTCTCTCAATGTCATTACAATACCTTGAAGGTAGGCAGCTTTCACGTCCAAAGTGCAGCAATCCTATTGGTTGGTGGAGGCCAAAGAAAGTGCCAAACGTACAGCTTCTTTTGAGCATGTAGCAAAGTCTTTCCAGAGATCCACTGTGTCTTCCTCAAATCCTGTGGCGACTAAACGGACTTTAACAATAGGCTTTCCATTATTCACATTTTCTGTCACAACCCATCTAACCATTATGGCATCTTGCCCAACATCATCTACTTCCCCATACACATCCTTATTCTGCCAGTTTGTAATTTCATTTTCCTTGGCACATAATACATCCGCAGAGTTGAAAAGAATAAACATCTCTGCGTCATTATCAACCACTTCCCATGTGCTATAATAATTTTGCAAATCCACCCAATCAATGTTGCCGTCAGAATCCCTCTTCAAATTGCAGCAGAGTTTGTACTTTCCAGTAGCTTTACCCACCTGACTTACAATCCTTCCAGACAGCAACTCCCCCACTTTCTGAATGCTGAATGTATTCCCTTTATACGCTGACCAACAGAAACTTTGGGTGGCTGATTAACCGGAATAGAAACTGTGGGAGGATCATCAACCAGAATTGCACCACTTTCCGACTCGTCATCTGGTGGATGGTCATTCAACACTTGCGAAGAATTGTCATTAGGTTTTTCCTGGACTATATTGTTCTTCTCATCACTGCTGGCACCACCCTCAACTGTAGTACTGTATCTTGCTCTGGAGCATGTGCTAGACGACACACGTGCACTCGCACGTAGACACCACCATGTCTCACCAAAATTTGTTTCCCTTCTCTGCCTATTACAATTCCAGGACCGTGCCACTCATGACTGTCATTTCTTTTGTAGAAGACATCTCCATTTCGGATGTCATTTAAGTCACTCGAATGTATGTTGTGCCGCAGAGCCCTAGCCAAACGTTCATCTGATTCAGTCTTTAAAAACTCTTGTCTTGCTAAATGAAGAGCGTTCAAGCCGTCTCTCACAATTTTTAATTGTGATGTAGGTTCCAAGGCTGGAGGATCATTTGCATACACATTAGGCAGGCCAGGGCTTTGACCAAAAACAAATTGGTTAGGAGAAAACCCTGCGTAGTTGCTGAAAGCATTTCTTGCCGATACTGCCCATGCCAAGGCCACATCCAAATCACACTGGCTATCAGCAATTATCTTCCTAACAATATCACCAATGACTGCATTTTGACGCTCATATACTCCGTTGCTCCATGCACTCTCTGCAGACGTCGTCATGAAATTGATATTGAAGGCCTCTCCCAATGCTCACATTTCAGCATTGTTGAATACACAACGAGTAACTGTAATAATTTTTCCAGGTGCGCTAAACACAACAATCCAGCTCCGAAATACTCCTTTGATAATGGTGACCACACACTTGTCTGCGATTAATATCGCATTGCGATACCTGGTAGCCAAACCAACAAGGACTAAGAAATAGCCTTCCCAAGCTTTCCAACCCATGGCTATGGCTTCGTTAAACTTAGACGCCATGGGCAAACTGGCTACGGGCCGGGGCTTGGCTTTCTTGAATCTGTAACAGACTGTACATGCATCAGATACAGCCATGATGGTCCGCTCCAGTTCTGAACTTTTAATCCCAGCATCTGTAATCAGTGTAATTAGTTTCGCCAACGTTAGGTGTCTAAATTGCTTGTGAAGCTTCAAAGCCATTTTTTCTACATCATCCCCAAGAGATGCCAGCACGATCATTTCACAAAACTCACGACCTTCTTATAGAGAAATTGGAAGCAGGTAATGGCCTGAATATGAGGGCTTCAAATTAATGATAGTTCCACAAATTGTGACCTGGTCACTTTCAAAGTCAATGAACATTTTTGCATGGTTGCACGCATATTTCCAATGTAGCAGGGCAGAATAACACGTTTGAGGGAAGAAACTGTGATGCCATCAGCAAAAGTAAACGCTGAGGATGACTTCTCTTCTATTATAGCTTCACGTTCATAATCGGTGAGCTCACTTAGATAGAAACTGATCAATTCAACTCCATGTATAGTTGTAGAACACCCTGCGCCTAGAACAGCACATCCCTTACATTCTTCTACTAGCGTCTGTAATTTACCTCTAAAGTGGCATCATATGTATGGCCCATAAATAATGACAGATGCACTGTTTCAGAATTATCTTCTCGACTGCTGTTATTTTCGCATGAATCCAGACAGTCACATGCCCAATGAAATCTAGAACCACATACTAAAAACCTTGATACCTTTCCGCCAGGCCAGAGCGGGTTCGGCCTCCTGCGGGTGGATGAGCGTTGGGGAATTCTAGCAGACACGGTTGAATATCAGCCACCACCACGACATCAATCACGTACAGTGTCCGTCCTCATCAAGTGCCTCTAACGTAAAACATTTCCTCACCCTCGACTTCATTACTCCAAAATACTGGTTCGCTCTTCACCTCACTGGCAGACACCAATACATAGTTCTGCCCGCAAATTTTACAAACAAAAATACGATTCAGGGCAGATTTCATATTTTCGTAAGGCTGAGAGGAAGACCATGAATAAAATGGATGGACAGTGTGAAGAGAGCGTTGGATGCGAGAGGGTTGTCTGTTGAGCAAGGAAGAGTGGCTGTGCGTGATAGAAATGAATGGAGAGAAATTGTGAATGAATAAATGATGATGCAGCCCTGAGGAGATATTCTCCTGCATTTTGTCTGATCAGCTGATCAGGTCAGTTGCAGGTAAGGGGCTGGATACATTATGATATGGCAGGGGTAAACCAGCTTTGCTGTCGGGCCCTGCTGCAGATGTCACTGACTGCACTGCGTAGTTGACCCTCGTGCGGTGTGGTGCGGAGAGGATTAGTCCCTTCTCCCCTTTAGGGCTAAGATGCGAATGAATGTGTATGAGTGGATGAGTAAATTGGTAGTGTGTTGACCTGTCTCGGCTACCTCCCTTTTCTTGGGGAAGCAGCCTAGGTATATAGATAGATAGATAGTAAGTCACCTCAGTTATCACGGACACTATTAGTTGTTGCTCACTATCTGAAAGTTTGCATGAAGCCAGAAGAATAAAAGCCATCACAGAATTCGGCTGCGCCATGTCCTGCTTTGTAAATTTGAAATAAACATGCTCAAATTCTGCAACGAACTTACGAATGTTCATATCACCAGTTCTTCTGAAGTTGTACAATTCATGAAAAGCTGCAAACTGTTGAAGTCCTTTGTTCAAGAGACATAAACCATCTAGTTTGTTCAACAAGGTCTGAACATCATTATCTTGTTTCAAATCAGCCACATCAATTTCCGAAGATGCCACCCTTGCTCTTCCTGACAATGAAAGGTAAATACAGTAAAACCTCGATATAACGGACTTCAGTAGACCGGAATTCGCTTTTATCGGACTCAAGGAGCTACCGGACTAAACCACTATATATCGGAAAAAGTCCGATATAGCCAGAAAGCAGTTCGGACTGCCTGACAACTTCAGCTATGTTCACCACAATAAGACAAGTATAAGACATGTTTTTCAATGCATAGTACAGTATTATTATACCATTTGATTAATGTAGTGAAGGTATAACACAGTACAATACTGCAATGGTGGTGAAAACCACTGATGCAATCCGGACTAATGTCTGATATACCGGAAAAAGTCCGGATTAGCAGGGGTAAGTCAGGATGTCGCTTTTATCGGAAAATCGCATATTTCGGACTGGCCTGAGCCCCAATTAGTCCGTTATAGTGAGGTCTTACTGTAGCTAGAGTTTGCTTCTTTTTCGGTAAGTCCGTCAGTTCGCACCAGATGTCGATGTCCTTCTTCCAACTCTCATAGGCAGAGTCATTTTCAAGTTTTGGAGGCCACTTTGTTGTTCACAACACCATGATGTTTGAACCATGTTCTGCTACCAGTATTAGAATGCAAACAACCGCACTCACTGGCCTCACGCCGCGAACTGACTGGGCCCTGGCAGTAACCTGCAGGACCCTTCCGGTGACGTCACCACTGACGCAACAGAAATGTGTGCACACACACACACACTAACAGCAATATAAACTAACAATTAGTGTTCACTGGTGACCAGTTTGATGTGGGTTTGAGGGTGTGGGGGGAAACTTTTCCAAGATGACAGACCCATATGTAATTATTGCCATAAGATTAGTTATTTCAACTAGCGGAATTCTGAAATCATGGCGTGTGCTCAGCTGTGTTTAAGGATTTCCACTGTATATAAAATATTTCGTTGTTCATGAGAGAATGCTTACACAGCCAAAAGATTAATTCCACTACTCTAAGCACCAAAACTGAACAAATAAAGTACTTCATCTTGACTTGTTCCGATGCCTTCTAAATGTTATTCCAGTTATTAATAGGGGAAAACTGTTACTGAGATGGGTTTAATCAAAAAGATACCAACAATTAGCTTTATAAAAAAAAAAAAGTTACATGCTGCAAGAAACAGGACAATGGAGCTCACAAAGCCAATCTGAGTGGTCGGGAGGTTGACGATGCCTCTGATACAGAGATCCTGCTATCAAATACATTTGAATAATTCAGTACTATACTCGATTTTTTTCCAGATGATGATCCACTTTCGTGAACATGGCACCTGCGCACTCCTGCCGTGTGATTGGTTGGTTTCAATTTCATACCTGAAGTATCATATTTACAAAAAAAAAAAAAAATCCAATTCTCATAAGTGCTGTTTTGCATTGTCACTACAATACAAACAGACGAGAAACGAGTATGTATCTGTGCTTCACCCAGACGGACAACAAATTTCAGGAAGTTGAATTTGAACTGAAATATTTATTGTTGTTAAAGGTACAGAGTCGTTGCATCTCCCTAAATTTTTTTAAAAATAAACACATTTGGCTGGGTAAATGCAAATAATCTATCTATCTACTGCCAGACACCATAATCCCGTAAGGGGTGGCCATTTGACTTTGAGTTATTTATTTTACGGGAAGGGGCACTAACCCTCCACCAACCCACTTGTTGACACGTAGGAAGCACGTATGGTTTGGTTATATGGTTACCACCCAGCGTTGTAAATGGTTTTTTGGCTTACAGGAAACCATTTGGCTTGTCACTCAATGTAAAGCCACCTGTAAAGGAAAGAAAAGCAGTAAGAAGTGACAGGAAAGATGGGAGAAATAGGAAGAGAGGAGGGCAGGCACAGAAAAAGAATGATAGAGGCTAAGGAAGAAGTAGGCAGCACTACATCAATTGAGTGGATGATGGTCGCCACCACCAATCACTAAATGCAAATAAAAGGTATCTTAATACTTAGGCACCTATTACATTAGACAATAGTACCATTCTAAGTAGAGTTTTTGTCAGTGGTAAAGTGGTGGAAGTGGAGAGGCGAATGGAACAATTGCTACGGGGGGGGGACACAAGAGACGCCAGGCAGGCAGGAAGAAAGAAGTTGTCTCGTCTCGCAAGATGTCAGACTTTATTATGAATCACACCTACTCCACTGCCTTGATACCTTTGCCCATATTATCCGTAAGTATAATCAACGGACTAATGGGGGGGGATGAGTGTCCGTTGCTTGAAAAAGTCCGCTGCTTGAAAATGAAAAGAAAAATAGCCTAAAACTCGAAAAATAGCAAAAGAAATAAGATGGTATCGAAGATCAGGTACAGCGATGCTATCGCAGACTAGTTTACCCCGTTTTCTATAGACCCATTATATTACAACTTGCTTGTTGTGCATTGTGCAGTACAGTACTGTATTACAGTAATTTTGTATGCTCAACAACAGCATCATTTATTTTTGTACCTGTAAAGAGAAATACTGTATGTAGTTAGAAATGAAAAAGATGTACACTCACGATCACTAATTTCTACCCAGTGCAGCCCCCTTCCTACCCTTGTATACCCAGGGGAGAGGGGAGGGGGAAGGACAAATTGAGCTCCACCTGCCTCTACCCCAGCTCTCAACCCTCCCCCATACCCCTACCATCCCCCACCCCACCCGTCATTCTTAAGTGGCAGTTACATCTCAAGCTGATTTCACGCTTAACACTCTTGGTCCCACTGCTAATACAAACACAGAACACTAGGATATGTTAAAAGAATATGATATAACTATCAATATACTGCAGCAAGAAATTAATGCATCATGATATTAACAGTAAAACAAAAACGTTAACAATAGCCACCTTAGGCCTCACGTGTCGGGTGCACTGCTTTGGACACACACACACAAACACACACACACTACAGGAGAGAAGGAAAAGAGGACACACAATTATGTTATATAAATGCAGGGAAGGAGAAAATAGACATAAATGAATATATAACCTATGGGGAAGCAACAGCAAGAGGACACTGGAAAAAATTGCATAAAAATAGAGGTGATAAAGATATAAGGAAATTTAGTTTCCCAAATAGGGCAATTGATTAGTGGAATGCACCACCGAATGAAATGGTGTGTGCCAAAACAATTCATAAATTTAAGGAGATGTATGATGAAAATGGTTTAAGACACGGGACAGTATGAGCTTCTCATTCCTGTAAAGATACAAATAGGTAAGAACAATTAGGTAAGAACACACACACACAAACAAAAAAAAACATGCACACACTGACACACACACACACACACACACACAAAACATGCACACACTGACACACACACACACACACACACACACAACATGCACACACTGACACACACACACACACACAAAACATGCACACACTACACACACACACACAAAACATGCACACACTGACACACACACACACACAAACAGAGACACAGACACCCAAACACATAGACACAGACACACACGCACGCAAGCACCCGACACATGAGGCCTGGTACAGCCGTTATCAACATTTTTTATTGTCAACGTTATAATGCAATAACTTCTTGCTGCAGCATTCATAGTTATATTATATACTTTTTACATGTCCTAGTGTTTTGATTGTGTATTAGTAATGTGATATGAGTGTAATGTACGGGGTTAACTTGAGATGTAACTGCCAGTTAAGAATGACAAGTGGGAGGTTGGGTGGGGAAGAGGTGTGGGGGAGGATAGGAAGCTGGGGTAGCTCATTTCGTCACCCCCTCCCGTCTTCCCTGGGTATACAGTGGTACAGTTGCCTCAAAGAGTTCCAATACCCCCTGTGTTACCTCCTGTCAAGATGTGGCACATCGCAGTAGTAGTGTAACTATCTATGAATGAACGGCCATTGGTCTTGTCAGAACGGACGTGAGTGGTTGGTATGTATTCCAGACGCCGTAATGGCTGTTTATATTATGTAAATAGGGGAGTGACTATAATATAACCAGAAACAACATTTATTTGGCTCATGCAAATAAGGAATACCAATACGAATATAAATACAGCCAAAATGACAAAAGATATATTGAAAGTTGTCGCAGTTATAGTTATCATACATCAGCCACCCTAAATTTACCTTTACGAGTGAAACATTAGCTGTCTCTCGTGGATCTCGGCATAGGACAGCTTCAGTGCCTTTATAAATCACTGAAAATATGGAATCGCGAGACATAGAAATTAATATAGACTCTTATCGTTATCAGCACCCCTGTCACTATCCCCCACTATATCACACTTAATACCTCTCCCGACCCAACCGGCCCCCTCTTTACATCAGTAAACAAGCTTGGCAAAGGGGGTCGGTGTANGTTTTGTTTGTGTATTAGTAATGTGATATGAGTGTAATGTATGGGGTTAACTTGAGATGTAACTGCCAGTTAAGAATGACAAGTGGGAGGTTGGGTGGGGAAGAGGTGTGGGGGAGGATAGGAAGCTGGGGTAGCTCATTTCGTCACCCCCTCCCGTCTTCCCTGGGTATACAGTGGTACAAAGGGGGCACCCCTGAGCAGAAATTACTGAGCGTGAGTCTGCCTGTAATGAAATTTAAAAAAATGACTGGTGTCTGGAGTGATTCTCTGCCAGCAGATATTGTCCGTTGCTTCTGAAATCTGTTGATTTGGGGTCCATAGCATCGAGGGTCGACTGTATATCCGTAAGTATATATATCTATTTATTTATTAGAGATGCAACAACTCTGTACCTTTAACAACAATAATTTCAATTCAAATTCATTGTCCATTTGGGTAAAGCACAGATACATACTCGTTTCATGTCTTTGTATAGTACGATGACAATGCAAAACAGCACTTATGAGAATAGGAATATAAGGTACAGTTTTTTTTTTGTAAATATGATACTTCAGGTATGAAATTGAAACCAACCAATCACTTGGCAGGAGTGCGCAGGTGCCACATTCATGAAAGTGGATCATCAGCTGGAAAAAAATCGAGAACAGTATCTGTTCAAAAACTTATCCACACTGTCTGTGTCATGTATGTCTGGTTGAACAAGTAAATTTTTTCAGATGGGCATCACCTTACTCTAGATACATGTTGCAGTGACTCACAATAGCAATGGCCACATAAGCAGAAATCCTATAGACGATCCCAAGGAATAAAATCATTACAGCAATCTACTATCTGAAGCAATGTCCCACCCCAAAGTAAGTGGGTAAAGTAAAATAACATCCACACAACCCTTATCTGTTCAGCTGCCAACCTTCGTCTTTCACCCATGTGCTTCACGACTTCCATGTGTTAGGGAACTCATCGCAAACAGCTCTAAACATGGTGGAACAAAGACTATTCATCTCAACTCCCCTCATTACACTGACTCCATAATGTTATATCACTCTCTACCATTAATACACTGATTACTGCTTTTATGAACTTTACCTATAATCCCTTTCACATTACGGCAGGAATGCAGCACTCACCCAGCTACAAACTCTCACCTCATATCTGCCATACCTAATTTATGAGCTCACTGGTATTAGCCTATTATGTATAAAATTGGTAAGTTCTAGAACACTCTTCTTCCTCAGTCTGTCTTTCCATTCTATGATGTGTCTAGGCATCTAAAAATGAAAAGACCCTCTTGATATTTTTTTTTTATCTTTCTTTTCTTTTAACTTCACTCAAGCCATCCAAAAAAAGAAGACAGCTGCTGTCCTTTGATTTCATCCAAACCTGAAGAAATCTGACTTTCTACATCAAGTTCAATCATGATTTACTCTCCATACCTTCCAACCAACATCAGTTTCACACTGCAAACCTACCAGGTACTTAACCCCTAAAGGTCACTCTCCATTCTGGAATGTGTGTCATGGGGACGTCAGTCCCCGTTCCACAATGTTTAGCATTGCATGCCACTAACTTAAACATAAGCACCATTGCAAGAGTCACAAAATTGACTAGTGAATCTGCCACATCATTCCTGCCACTCACTGCATATCCTACCCTACCTCTCTGTCTTGCGTTGACAGTGAACAAAGCATCTGTGAGTCGGGGAAAAAAGTCTTTCCCAAGACACTTACGTTCTCAGCCACTGCTCTACAATAAATACAGTAGGATCTCGCTAATAACGTCTAATTGGTGCCAGAAAAACGCCGTTATTAACGAAAACGTTATTTGCGTAACACTAAAATACATGTATAAAGGGTTTACTGGTGCTGCCATCCCAGGACTTTTACTCATTTCTCCCATCTGAAGCCTTGCTATCACTACTTTTTTCAGCTGAAATAATAAGATTAGTTATTAAATCATCATGAGTAATATAAAACTCACCTTAACCCGCTGAGTCCCAACGACGTACGATGCACGTCGCTACTTTTTTCCGCGGACAGACCCAACGATGTGCATCGTATGTCACACAATTGCAACGCCCACTGTGTGCACATTTTTCAACATTCACGGGTGATTTTTGGTAGGCATATGTGGGAGACCTTCCTCTACCTGCTGTCAAGCAGGGATACTGCCTGGACCCACCTAACCCCCCCTTCCCCCCCACACTGGGGAATTCACCTGTTAGCATAACCTAGCCAGTAAAGGTATGTTGCCCCACGGTCTCTCCAATGACGAAATTCATGGTGAAAGTGATTCCTGAGGTGGAGGACAAAGAAACAAAGAAGCCAGAGGTAGAAACAAACAGAAGTGATGAGGTGGTAATGTTGTAAAGGAAGGTGCCATATACTGGGGTTTTGGGTTAGTGAACAATGCTTATAAATGCCTATATTATTGTCTGAAAACCAATATAGACTTTTACTAAACATAAATTCGTACCAAATAAATGAAATAAATACGTAATTTAAAGTGGCTTGAATTAGTTAACCCTTCCATAGTTCGTTTTTTTTTTTTAGCCAGGTACCCTGAAAAAGAAGGAAAACGTAAGGTTGAGTGACACCTGTATCAACATTTTTTTACCTCAGGATCGCGATTTCACTATGAATTCTTGATGTTTCTCACCAAAAGTGAAGGTTTCAGCCAAAAAACAAAAAGTCAAAAATCAGTTGGGATCTGGGGGTAGGCCGGGTAAAAAACCGGTCGGGACTGGGCGGGTTAAAGGAGTTAATGAGGTGTTTGGTGTAATAATTAAAGATAGATTATAAACATGTCTACTGTAAGACTTCCTAGACGTGTGTTTACATACAATACTCGCCGACCTGACACATCAGTGCATTCTAACCTAACCTAACCGACTAGTTTCGCCCCCTAACACTCCCCATAAATATTTTTTTTCCCACAAAGCCTCTTGAAAGTCCTCATCATCAATCATGCAAAAACTTCTGACCTGATCAACATGTGAATAATGGCCTCCAAGCATCATGAATATTTCGCCAAGAATCATTTTCGGTTAACTCATTAAAACAAACAGAAAAAAAAAATTAAACCGTCTTTGAACGTCATTAGTCATCAACAATAAAGGTAAAAAGGAAAACTATACAGTACTGAAGATGTCAGCATGGACTGATTGCATACTTCTCACCTCTCAGATACACACAAATGCAGTAATCATGAGTAATAAACAAGTCAGCCAAGCAGTATAATTCATATGACAGTATACAGTAATTCACAAGAACTGAACTCACATCATTATCTTACCTATTTATGTCAACACGTAGTGTTTTCACATACTATGAGCCAAATTTTCTCTACTAAAGACCGTCAGTTCATAACAAAACTCGGGCACAAAGCCTTCCCCCCCCCAACACACACTCGTTGCACCACTGGCAAAAACACGAATTTTATTACTCCTTCATCATTAACTCCCCCCCCAACAAAGAAACTATCCACATCGTAAACACACCCGACTCATTGTATCTATCTGATCGCTTGCACACCGTACACCACTTCATCCAACAACTTTAAATTTTCCTTTGGAACAAATGCTTTTCTTGTGCTCACAGCACTTTCAGGGTACTAAGTGCTTAGGCAGACTATACAGTACTGAAGTTGTCAGCATGGACTGATTCCGTACTTCTCACTTCTCAGATACGCACAAATGCAGTAATCATGAATAATAAACAAGTCAACCAAGCAGTATAATTCATATGACAGCATATAGTAATTCACAAGAATTGAACTCACATCATTATCTTACCTATGTACGTCAACATGTAGTGTCTTCACATAGCATACGAGCCGAATTTTCTCTACTAAAGACCATCAGTTCATAACATAATTTGGGCACAAAGCCTTCCCCCCCCCACACACACACACTCGTTGCACCACAGATGAAAACACGAATTTTACTACTCCTTCATCATTAACTTTTTTTTTTCCCCAACAAAGAAACTATCCACATTGTAAACACACCTGACTCACTGTATCATTTGCACACCATACATCACTTCATCCAACAACTTTAAATATTCCTTTGGAAAAAAAAACCTTTCCTTGCATTCAGAGCACTTTCAGAGTGCTAAGTGCTTAGGCATACTATACAGTACTGAAGTTGTCAGCATGGACTGATTGCGTACTTCTCACTCCTCAGATACACACAAATGCAGTGACCATGAATAATAAACAAGTCAGCCAAGCAGTATAATTCGTATGACAGTATACAGTAATTCACAAGAACTGAACTCACATCATTATCTTACCTAACTATTTACGTCAACACGTGTGCCTTCACATACCATAAGAACTGAATTTTCTCTACTAAAACCCATCAGTTCATAACAAAATTTGGGCACAAAGCCTCCCCCCCCCACTCGTTGCACCACAGGTGAAAACACGAACTTTACTACTTCATTATTAACTATTTTTCCCACCAACAAAGAAACTATCCACATCGTAAACACACCCAACTCATTGTATCTATCTGATCATTTGCACACCATACACCACTTCATCCAACAACTTTAAATTTTCCTTTGGAATAAATGCTTTTCTTGTGTTCATAGCACTTACAGGGTGCTAAGTGCTTAGGCATAACTAAGGTTAGTTTGGAACCAAGTGCTCAGAGTTCTGAGAGGGAATGAGGAACAAGGAAATAAGCAAATAAACGCTTCTCATCACAGCGATGATCCACGGAACACTGAAGCAGGCTGTGGGCTGGCTATCCAAGATGCGCCCAGAAATTTCCCACAAAATAACCGTTAATCGAGTGAATCCAAACGTTATTACGGAAAATTGGTATCTATTCTAACTTATCGTTATTGCTGAAAATGTTATTGGTGAGATCCTACTGTACAGGTAATTATAGGACACTGGAACATGAATCATCCTGAAGTTGAAGAGTTGTGCTTTGCTGGGTATAAAGATTTTTATAACAGGTTTAATAGCTTTCATAGAGATTTTTGAAAAATTACCTATTGTTGCGAAAAATGCCTACTCCTGACTGTCATTTTATAAACAATGCATGACCCTAAAGGGTTAATCACTTTCATATTTCCCATACTTCCCATCACTGCATATTTCACTGGTTAGTTTTGACTGCACCCACATCATTACACTCGTACTGTAGCTACATATGTTATCACATGACACTGCCTCAAAATAACAAACAATATGAAAAAAAAGAATACATTAAATGACACTGACCGGCCTGCCATCACGGGTGAATGGGGAGTTGCTCTTTGACCCATGTGGACCTGTGAGAAAAGAGAATCACAAAGTTATAGACCAACCAAGTGAAAACTGAAAATTCAATCAGAAGCTTCACACAGATGCAAGGTTTTGGTCATACAGTATGCTATACCTTCCAATAGAAAATACCACTAAAGTCAATAAAAGACGGTATACAGTAGACCCTCGCTTTAACAGACACCGATGGACTGGCCAGACATCAAATTTAACAAATACTGTACTGTGAAGGCCATCGAACTTCTATCAGCTATAACAAACAATGACTGCTAAATGGAGTGCAATACATATGCTTCTTACCTTTTTTACGAAAACCTGGTCTAAACTGTGCAAAAGAAGTGATACAAGGAAGAAAAGTAGCTGGTGCAATGAAGGCCTTATTAAGAAAGAGGCTTGAGTGTTGCAGCTGCATGAGGCTTACATGAAGGAGTGTTAGTGCCAACTTTAACATATGGATGTGAAACTATGGTGTGGCATGAAAATGAAAAGTCAAAAGAGCAGTGGAGATGGGACTGCTGAGGAATGAATGTATGCGGAGTCCAGAGGGTGGATAGGACACGAAATAATGTGATTCATGAAACGTGGAGTGAGGAAGTCTGTGGACACCAGAACCGAAGAAAATGTACTGAGATGGTATGGTCATGTGGAGAAAATGGATAACAATAGAATGGTCAAAAAGGTATATCTGAGCAACTTTGAAGGGGGGAGGAGGCAAGGTAGGCCAAGGAGAAGGTGAAGAGATATGGTGGATGAGTGTGTGAGGAAGAGAGGTTCGGAAGTCAGTGAGGCTAGGGAACTGACAAGAGATCGAGCTGGCTGGATGAATGTTGTGAGCAAAAGTGCATGATCAGGGGTTTGGTACCTCTATTTAACATGGCAGCATCCAGACTGACTCTATCAGATACATTTATGTGAAGCTACAGAACGTGGTAAATGTTTCTGGTGTATCCGATAGAGCCAGGACTCCGGGAGACTTGAATGATGAGTGAATGGAAGTGTGGCAGATTGGACTGGGCAAATTGGGTCTGTCTGGACATTGCTACTCTTCGCCCTGCCCTAGAGTGGGATAGGAGGTCTGGATGATGATGACGATGATGATATATGTATGAATAATAAATATCCATCATCCAATCCCACATT
>JAGKTI010016308.1:0-19560 GCA_018397915.1 Birgus latro
CTTTGTTTTAAAGGAGCAATTCACGAACCAGTACAGTACGGCACTTTTGTCAACCTTAGGGTAAGGGATCACTCCTGCGATGCGCACGTGTAATCACAATTTTAACAATAAATCACTTAAGCATAATCATACATTTCACTCTTTATACATAAATTAGACCATTAATAACATATTACGTGTATGGAAGCAATTCACGAATCAGTACGGAATGGCATTTTTTCAACTTTATGGTAGGGGATCACTCCTGGGGTGCACACAAGTGATCACAGTTAATCACAATAATCACTTAATCATGAAAAATATTGCACTTTTAACTCTTCCATACGGTGCAGCAAAGCTCTTACACTCACAGATACCTTAGCAGGCAAGAAAAAAGTGAAAGATCACAAAAAACTGGAGCAAAAAATGGCTTTGAAGGGGCAGGAACACTGGCTGTGGTGGTCAGACAAAGAATGAGGCTGGGTGAGAGGCGTGGGGGATGAATGCAGGACAGTGGACAATGGGCAGCGGACAACAGGAGACAGCTTCTTTTCGAGCGGGGACAAACCGACGCCAAGAAAGAGCACGCAAATAACTGGGGCTGCACCCGCGAAAGTCTGACTCTCTCTTCTATAAAAATCCGTGGATAAGTGAATCCGCGAATATGGATTGAATGAAAGTGGGGGGTCACCTGTACAAATACAAAGTGGAGGACAGAAAGAGCTAAAGAATGATCTCAAAGAACAACTACAGGCACAAAGTGAAAAACAGAAACAGCTCAAGAACGAACTCAGAGAACAACTATAGTCACGAGGTGAAGAAAAGAAAGAGCTCAAGAATGAACTTAGAGAACAACTACAGGCACAAAGTGAGGACAAAGAAAAACGATATGAATGACTTCAAGGGGCATTACAGGAGCAACAGGAGGAGTTACAACTGAGGATGCAGGGACAGCTAGATGCTTTCATGGGAGAAATTAAGGAAGAACAGCAACAGTTTAAGGAGGAAGTATACACTGAGCTACAGCAGCAGTGTGATGTAAGCAAAAACGTGATGGAGTGCAAACAGCATGTAAACAACCAGCTGAAGAGTAGTGAGGGAATAGTGATGGAGTGCAGACTGCATGTAGGTGAACAGTTGAAGCATGTTGTCGACCATGTGAAGATAAGTTGTGAGAGATTTCACCTAGCAGAGAAATATTGCACTGGGGAGCCTCAGGTTAGTGAACAAGAAGAAAAATGAACATTGTATGCTGAATCCTGGCAAATCTCAAGCATCTAACAATAGTATTACAGCATGACGTAATCAGAATGTAGGAGGTTTTAGTCTTGGACTTTACTATGATGCACCAGTTTTTAGGCCCCAAACCAGAGAAGTGCATGGCTATAATGGGGGTCCAATTATAAAGGAACCTCAGGAATCTGATGGCTAAGTATCTTGGGAAGCTTACAATGCGCAGTTTGAGTTACTTGTTGATCAAAATGGTTGGGATGACACATAGAGGGCAGTGCAGCTTGCAACTAGCCTTAAGAGTGACACAAAAGAGATTCTTGGGCAGATGTTAGTGGAGGTGAGGAACATCATCAGTTCCTAGTAGAAGTGCTGGTGCGCAGATATAAGACCATGTGGCAAACTGAGGTTTACAGGGCAAGATTCGAGACATGTGTACAGTCTCAAGGCAAATCCCTCCAGCAGCTTGCTACTGGCCCAGAGAGTATGGCACACAAGACGTACCCTGGAGCAGCACCTATCCTGTTGGCTATTCTTCTGAGGGACCAGTTCACTGGTGCTCTTGACAGAGCAGAGTTGAAAGTGCATGTGACGCAGGTACAACCCAGAAACATATATAAAGCACTAGCCGGGGCTCTGGAATTTGAGTTCTACATCAGGCTCAGTATGTCCACTTTTCAGGCAGGTCATAGTGCAGGATTCAAGGCAAGAAAGGGGCATGTATGTGAAGTGAGAAAATTTGAAAGAAGTTGCTGGTACAGTAAAAAGCGAAGGCAAAGGAAAGAGGACGGCTACAAGTGGAAAAGGTAATTGGAGAAGACCGGAGGATGTTGCTGGTTCTGTGGGAAGCCAGAACACAAGAAGGTGGATTGTTACAAATGTAAGAAGGAGCAAGAACAGAACAGTGGAAGGAAACCCTCGACTGCAACAAACGGGTTTTGGACATGTGGTGAGGTGGGACACTTCAGGTATGATTGTCCAAATGAGAAGGACTGCAAGAGGAAGGCTGCAGAAGATGAGAGAGATGAGGGTAAATTAGTAAAGGCTGGTGTTGATAAGCAACAAGCAGCCAGTTATTCCCAAGAAGGCCCACCACCCAGGAAATGCAAGAGAACCTTGATTGATAGTGTACGAGAAGATGGAAGAACAGATGGCAAGCACTGTAGTAGGAATGGGAATCTTAGCAAGAAATGCCGCAGTTCTGCAGTGACTGGGCCAGTGTCAGCTGAAGAGGACCTGAAGAGGATGCAGATGGAGAATGCATATTTACTACCAGTGCTAGAGTTGCTGCAGCAGAGTACAGTGCGAACATCTTGGGAAGAGGTGTCCAGGTTCAGCCCTGTGACTAAGAGCTACTGGACTCAATGGGACTTTCTTCATTTGAACAAGCTACTGGAACGTCAGTGGGAGACACCCTATGGCGTCAGCAAGTGTTGGCAACTAGTGGTTCTGAAGAAAATGAGGTCTGAGATCTTGGATGAGTCCCATAAGCAGATCATTAGTGGGCACCTGGGAGTGAAGAAAAATCTAAGTCGGCTGTGACAGGTTCTACACAACTGGCATGCGGCAGGATGTTGAAGATTGGTGTTGGTCCTATGATGTATGCTGTGCCAAGAAGGGACCAAAGAAATGTGGCTGCACCCCTCTTCAGCTGTACCAAGTGGGTGCACCAATGGAAAGAGTCGCGGTGGACATTGCTGGACCTCTGCCACTCAGTGAAAGAGGAAACTGCTGTATATGTGTCACCACAGACTACTTCACAAAATGGCCAGAAGTTTATGCCATCCCCGATCAAGAGGCCGTGGCTGTTGCTCATGTGTTGGTTGACCAGTTTTTTCTGTCATTTTAGGATGCCATAAAAGCTACATTCAGACCAGGGTAGAAATTTCGAGTCTGCTGTGTTCTGTGAGTGCTGCAAGTTACTGGGGAACAAGAGGACCAGGACTACCCCACTAAAGCCACGGTCAGATGGGATAATGGAGAAATTCAAGTGGACCCTGGGACAAAAACTGGCCAAGTAAGGTGTAGAGGGACAGAAGGAATGGAACAAGAAACTACTGTACCTGCATTGCTGGCGGCATATTGCTCTGTATCCCACGAGTCTACCGCCTACACCCCTGCAAAACTAATGTTTGGCCACGAGTTATGCTTACCAGTTGACCTGTTAACCCCTAAGATACGCAATTTGATCGACTGAACTTCCCTGAAACCCCGTATAAGGAGCCGATTTTTCAACTCTTACAGAAGTAAAAAGTTTCATGCCCATGGTTTAAGAGCTTGAATTTACTCACCTTATACCGCAAACCAGAGCATTTTAGACAAACTGGTTCATGAGCTATAGCCTGTCAAAGTTGAAAAAAGTTACCCTTCCAGGCGAGGTGACTCAAGTTTTCTATGCTCTTCCATCCTATCCCACCCTCATTCCTCCCCTCCCATGACCTTCCTCACCCACTACCACCATCCCCCGTTCACTTCCGCCCCTCCCCCTCTCCCCCTCCCCCTACCCCACCCTTCAGAATTTTCCAACTCAATTTTCTTTTCTTTGTTTCAAACGACAGAATGCAAAATAACTGTCAGTGTTCATCATTCACTCCCAACACCCTTCCCCCCCCCAACACTTCTCCCGTTCCCACCTTCCCTCCCCCAGTCCCCTTCCCTCATAGCTGTGTAGCTGTCAAAATAAAAAAGAATTTGAACCAAAGCATGCAAAACCATTTTCTTGGTGTTACACACTCCAACATCCCCTCTCCCCTCACCTCTTCCCTCCCCTCCCCTCCCCTCCCCTCCCCTCCCCTCAGAGCTATCAAATCAAGTATCTAAGATTTTCAGGGAAGAAAAAAATAAAGCATGCAAAATAATGCTAATGGTGTACGAGAAAGTTAAACACACAAATACACAATTTATTATTATAATAACAAACATTACAAACATTCACAGGAAACATTACGGTATATACACGGAGATTCATTAAAAAAAAAAAAAAAAAAAAAAAAACAGACATTCTATGTTCGTGCGATTACACATACAATATGCTGGCATTGAATGAAAACACGCGACATGAATAGTAACAATGTCGGTGGGTAAGGGGGGGGAGGGGAAGAGGTAAACGAAAGGCATACTACAGGAGTTGGGGGTGGGGGTGGAGTGGAGAGAGGCCTGGAGGGGTGGTACGGGGGTATAGAGATGGGAGACAAGACACCACAAGAGAAAGAGGATAGGCAGAGGGGAGTACAGGGGTGTGGACAGAGGGTAGGGGGGATATAACCCTCCCCTTGGAGACAGGGAGGGGGGAAAGGGGGGACCACGTTGGCGTGATGGAGGATGGTGGGGGAGGGGGAGGGAGAGAGCAAGGGGCAGTCACAGGCGAGGGGGGGGGGAGGGAACATAGGTATTGGGGCAGAGGACGGATGTGAGAGGGCAGTGGGGGAATAACACTCCCCACCATAGGTAGGGGCCCGGATCCTCCCCCCTCCCTACTCAGGACTTAGTTCTCATGGGTTTGCATCGAGATACGTCACAATCGGTCCGAATCCTAGTGTCCACAGTATTTACAAAGGCTCCTCAATCGATCCTGTTAGGCATCAAACCAAATTCTGGAAAAGGGTCGATCGATCCTATTAGTACTTTAGGGGTTAATGGGAAGACCACCTTGTGAGGAGCTGCCTACAGACACCTCCAGCTATGTGAAGCATTTTCAGGAAAGGCCTGCTGAGTTCGAGAGGCTCTGAAGTTTTCAGGTGATGTAATGAAGCACAGATATGATGCCAAGGCAAGTGAGGTGAGCTTCAAAGATGGTAACAGTGTTTGGCTGTACAATCCTCAGTGGAAGAAGGGTCAGCCATTGAAGCTGCAGAGCCCGTGGGATGGGCCCTACACTGTGATGGACCGCCTGTCAGACGTAACGTACCGGATTCGGGGAGGCAGGAATTCTCGTCCAAAGGTGGCACACGTGAATCATCTGTGGCAGTACCATGGGCCAGGATGGTACATTTGGGATATCTGAGAAATCATGCTCACCCCCAGCCAAGGATGTTGAGGAGGACCAAGGAGCTGCCATTCAAGGGATGGTGACAGTTTCCCGAGGGAAGAAGTGAATCAAAAAGATGACCAAGACCTTCCAGGAGAAGTGGACTATGTGGAGGAGGAGAGACGCCATCAGAAGCGGCATAGGTGAAGACCTGATAAACTGAAGGATTATTGTGTATAATTAGATGTTTCATTAGGTTTATTGATTATGTTTGTAAGTACTGTGCAGTTTTGTTGGGATGACAAAAGGACTAGGGAGGGGGTAGTGTTGAGAAGCAATATTTGCTAGTTAAGAAGCACTGAAAGGTTCTCAGTAGTTCTCATATTTTTTAGTTACGAGTCAGTTAACAGTTAGCCTGCTGTTTGTAAGCGGAGGTATTTTGTAAAATTATGCATTAAATTTTATGCTCTTTTTCTCTATAATGTTTTATTTCTGTGATTGTTGGTTAAATTATGTAATTTTATTTCAGTTTTTTGCAAAATAATTTAAAGTGTTATATAGTCTAAGAAAACTTTGGGGTAATTTGAATGTCTCTTAGTGGTGAATGTTGCTCCTTCGAGAATGTACTGGAGCTTTGGAGAAGCGGGGAGAGCTGTAGAGGAAGTGGAAGAGTCTGTGAGAGTCAGTTTCGTTTCAGGTTTAGTTTCAGTGCAGTTCAGTGTCATTTCAGTGTCAGTGCGGGCTAGTGAAGATTGTATAGCTCCGATACTTGTGAAAACAATGAAGTATAGTTGACAAGCATTAAGTGTAATTATTTGGAGAATAAAGACGACGAACGTGAGAAGCCACTATTTATTTACCACGCCTAAGTTGATCTTGTTGCACACCGAAAGGCTGACAATAGGAAGAACAGCTCACTAGACAATGCCCTTCCTATTCTGAAATAATGCTGTTGGAGCCTGTGGCAGTGTGGGACGGGGGCATAACAATAGCAACAGCATCACTACTAAGTAAACTATGTGTGATGGTGCTACATTTTAAGCTGGCTTTTAAGATTGTTTTACCTATTAATTTGCTTTTTCAGGATTCAGCACGTATTTTCTGCTTGTTAAGATCGTCTGACATTAATTGGAATTTTATGCCAGAGTTGCCTTGATCATGAGAGTAAATGGTACAAGTATTGACACTTGTGCTCCTATGATTTCATGTGAATCTGCGCTTTTGGTGTTTGTTACAACAACACATTAGAGTGATCTCGATCATGAAAAGGTTACAAATATCGAAACGAATATTTTTTAGGTGTCAGCTCATGCGATAAACCTAGCATTCGATCAACTGAGGACTACAAAAACATTCCTAAATAGATAAATATAATAAAATACCACGCTGGATCGAATGTGTGCTCACAGTCCCAGCTATTCCTGTATTAGTCTCTTTAACCCTCATAAAACCAACAACCCTACAAGGAATCAAACATGGTTAGGCAAAGGTTCCCATTAGAGTTATTAGTGCTCTTGCACCAGAATTTAATTCTTCGATATTAACACTTCCAGGCTTCTGGAACTCACGTAACACAATAGAATCGTCTGAGTGTAATTGTAATAAAATACTACTGTTGTCCTGACCATGAGAATTACAGACATTACCATATATGTCCAAAAATCAGTTGTAATACTTGATTCGACCACTTTTTTTTTTTTTTAATGCAAGAAAGAAGGAACCAAAGGCCGGAGCCCGCAAGCCGTTCCTTCCAAGAAAAAACAAAAACAATACAAAAGAGAGCCAAATTCAAGATCCGTTCATTTCGAGATGCCTGAACACACTGTGTCTGAAAGACTAGAGATCATAGGAATTACGAAATACAGACAGAGGGAGACAGTTCCAGATAAATGAAGGACTGGGAGTAACGGTTAACTCTTGCATTAGAGAGCTGGACAGAAAAGGGATGAGAGTTTGTTGTCAGATCGTAGATGTGGACGGATCCAAGCAGGCAGTTCAGAGGAGCAGTGACCATTGAAGCAGCGATAGAAAAGAGATAAAGATGCAACAGTGCGGCGAAGAGACAGAGGTTGAAGGGAGCCAGTAAGAGGAGGAGAGTTTTGACTCCACCCTATTGAGAAGAGCTGTATGTGGGGAGCCTCCCCACACATGAGAGTTGTACTCTACACAGGGGCGAATAAAACCCGTGTATAAAATCAACAACTGTGCAGGGGTAAATAGGGTACGGAGTCGGCTTAGCACACCTAATCTCTTGGAAGTGATTTTACAAGAGATGTAATATGACCTTCCCAAGATAAGTCCTGAGTCAATGTAACCCCATGAATGTTCAGGGATGATGCAGGATTGAGCTGAATATTATTAAGCATTAGTGGGCACTCCTGTGGAAGACTGTGTCGGGTTGATATATAAGTTTTTGATGCATTAAAACGATTATTTTTACCCCAGTCAGAGATATGAGCCAAGACAGACATTAGGTGTGCCATAGCTTCATCTCTTGTTTGTTGAAGTAACTGCGGAGATGGACGTTGCGAGAACCGAATGGAAAGGTGAAGGGAGGAATCATCAGCATACGAGTGGATAGGGTTAGATGCACAGCTTAGGAGGTCATTGACGAATAGAAGGAAGAGAGTTGGTGATAGTACAGAGCCCTGAGGAACACCACTGTTGATAGATCTACGAGAAGAACGATGGCCGTCTACAACAGTGGCTGTAGAACGACCAGAAAGGAAGCTAGAGATGAAGGCGCAGATAGAAGGATTGAAACCGTAAAAGGGCAGTTTGGAAATTAAAGATTTATGCCAGACTCGACCGAAAGCCTTTGAGATATCAAGTGCAATGGGAAAACTTTCGCCATAGTCCCGAAAGGAGGATGACCAGGAGTCTGAAAGGTAGGTGAGAAGATCGCCAGTGGAGCGTCCCTGTTGGAACCCATACTGACGATCAGAAAGAAGGTTGTGACAGGAAAGATGCTTCAAAATTTTTCTGTTAAGAATTGACTTGAAAGCTTTTGAGATTCAGGACGTTAAAGCAATTGTCCGATAGTCAGAGGGTTGGGAATGGCCACCCTTCTTTGGGACTGGCTGAATGAGAGCAAACTTCCAGCAAGAAGGAAAGGTACAAGTTGAAAGACAAAGGCGAAAGAGTTTACATAGGCAGGGTGTTAAGCACATAAGCACAGTTCTTGAGGACAACAGGAGGAACTCCATCATGCCCATATGCCTTATTAGTATTTAGGCCAGTGATGGCTGAAAATACATCAGCTGAAGAAATTTAAATGTCAGCCATGAGGAAGTCAGAAGGGCGAAGTGACGGAGGAACAGCACCGGAATCGTCTAAGGTGGAATTGGAGGAGAAAGTCTGAGCGAAGAGATCTGTTTTGTCAGTAGAAGAAATACCTACAGAGCCATCAGAGAAGAAAAGTGGAGGGAAGGATGATGAGGTAAAGTTGTTAGAAAGGTTTTTGGCAAGGTGCCAGAAGTTGCGGGAAGAATTCAAGTTATAGAGTTGAGAGCATTTAGTACGGATGAAACTATTTTTAGCAGAGCGAAGAACAGACTTAGCACTATTCCGGGCAGAAACATAAACAACATGTGATTCAGAGGTGGGCTGGCTCTGGTACCTTTTATAGGTCCTCTCCTTGTTGCAGACAGCATTAGTACAAGCGTGATTAAACCAAGGCTTTCTTAAAATACAGACAAGATACGTAAAATCCATCCTAGACAATTCACCTACCAACAAAGCTCCAGGCCCAGATGGAATTCCTCCAATTGTTTTGAAAAAGTGCTTCCCAGAACTTGCACCTATTCTTGCTAAACTATTCAGACTATGCAAACGTACTTCTTCGTTCCCTAATTCATGGAATGAAGCCTATATCCACCCAATTCCAAAGAAAGGAAGTTTCTCTGACCCCTCTGATTACAGACCAATAGCTGTCACATCCTCTCGGTAAATTATTCGAAATTTTAATCAATAAGCACATAGTTAAACACCTCGAATCCAACAACTTAATTAGTGATAAACAATATGGTTTTCGCCACGAAAGATCCACCGTTGACATACTTGATATCCTGACTCAACATTCATCAATCAATTGACCTATATGGAGAAACTCACGCAGTAGCCCTTGATATTTCCAAGGCTTTCGACAGAGTATTTGCATCATTCCCTGCTGTCCAAACTCCCTTGCTATGGACTAACGTCTTTTGTACTTCTGCTTGCCTCATATCTCAATGACAGAAAAATCAGAGTAAAAGTAGATGATGTATATTCGAATTTCCACTCAATTAACTCCGGCGTGCCACAGAGGTCAGTTCTGGCACCAAACCTGTTCCTGGTTCATATTAATGATCTCTTATCTGTCACCCACAATCCCATACATTCATATGCAGATGATTCAACACTTCACAGTTCATTCACACTCAGACATCCATCTACAAAGTCAGATATTTCTAATTCTCAACTCAGCACAGCCATCTCCATAAATCAAGACTTATCTATGATCAGTGAATGGGGACAAAACAACCTTGTCTCATATAATGCTAGTAAAACCAAATATATACAATTTACTAATAGACAGATATTGCCTGATTCATATATTACCATCAATGCTACTAATATTCCCCTCTCATCCTCTCTAAATGACTCTCTAGAAGTTCGCTCTACCCCTTCTCCTACCACTTTCCCTGATTTCTCTACTACAACAACTCACTTCTCAACTCTAACACAAACAACTACCATCACTTCCTCTACCTCTCAACCCAGTACATCAGTTACTTCCACACTTTCCCATCCTCACACTCGTCCAAAGATGACGACTCCTGTTACCCATCCACAGTCCATATATTTGGACGATGCCAACTGCCCAAAATTCACTAGGGAGGATAACTCTCTATCAATCTACGACTTCCTCAGAAAGGTCGAAACAGACATTCACAACGGACAGATCACTGAACCCTTGAAAGTCTCTTACTTGTATCTTATGGGTCGGTTACACCAAGGCAAATCACAAATTGGAGCCGCAATTCATGCGGGATAGTTCGAGAATTGTCAAATATTTGATGCATTCCGTCAGTAATTAATACAGCTCTATTGTAAACAGTTCAATGCCGTGTCTCTCATTGTTTTAAGTAGTCCCCTCAAACAAATGGAGGAGGATATGAAAATACCAATAAAAGATGCAAAACTGTTCGAGGCAGCAGCTGTGATGAAAGCTACAAGTTCTGAGATGCGCCAGTTGTTGTGTGACACTCAAGTGGTAACAGAAGTTAATGGACATCTTATGCTTACACTAGACATTTTTGGAGATTTGCTAGGTTACCTGAGATTTATGAACTGGCTCGATGACAGACAGTATGAGATAGCCCTACAGAATGGTTTCAGTCCAGGAGACAAAATTGTTAACATCTCAAAGGCAATACAAGAAAGATCGGGATCAAACCTCACGCAGGCCAAAACTCGCACCTCAGCCTTTCACTCTGAGGACGGCACTGCGAAAGTATTCCACACTTCCGCCACTTCATCCGATGACTCACGTTCACGACCGACTATGAGGGGGAAACCTACCGCTAACCGTTCCCACTCCCAGTACCAATCACCAGCCAGCGGTCGTGACCAGTCCAATGTGGGACAGGGCAAACAATCGTCGATTGTGTTCTGGCACTGCAGTAACGCCGGCCATCGAGAGTTCAGTTGTTATTGGAAACAAGGACGACATCGCTCACAAGGACGACAGCACACACCTTTGCGATCCTATTGTTCTACATGCAAATATCACAAGAACAGTATAACTCACTCTACTGAGGAGTGTCATTACCTTAAGAGCCGCCAGTCGGGGGAAGAGGAGTGCCCGTATCGGAAGAATGTAATGTTACAACAAAAGGTACGTCATGGCCAGAAAAATGTAACATAACAACAAAAGATACGCCCGTACCAGAACACTGTAACATAACAACAAAAGATCAACTCCCCATTTGCCAGGTAGGGCGTATAACTTCTTCAGACTTAGTAATTCTAGGATGGAGCAAAGGTATACAAACCTGGTTTTTCATGGACGCAGGATCTATGGTAAATTTGATCTCTGATACCTCTCTAGAGAGTACTAGGGGAACAAGTAAAAAGGTCAGAATCCTGAACTACCTGACATTCGCGTATGCGGCGTAGATGGCTCAGAGTTTAAGGTCAAGGGAAGAGTCACTTTAGAGGTACAACTTGATAATGCCTTGACACCTATTACTGCAGAATTGTATGTAACAAACGACCTCAGATATCCAGCAGATACCCTTATTGACTTAACGTACCGTGGCACAACACTCCATCGCCCTATTACTTGCTTGTGGTAGTATAGACATACATGGGTTCCAAGTATATAGCATGGAATACCCACGGCCTGTACTTTCCCAAATAAACTCGGTCATTCAGTCTCACGTGGCCCCACCATTACCTGAGAGGAAAGATGTACATTCCTCATGTTCTGAGAATAAAGAGGTAAATCCACCACTGCCTGAGAGTGAAGAAGTAAAGTCACTAACATCTAATGATACACCCTCTAAGCATTCAGTAGTGGATCATGATAACCCCTCTAATGGCAACACTATAGCCGACTCAGACAAGTCTCACTTAGCTACCTCACATAGTTTGAATGATGTTCTACAGTGCGCGGAGACGAGGCGTGCATTAACAAATCCGTGCACAATTTTGTTACCACATGAATTTAAGGTCTCTGTTCGTGTTGTGGGTGCGAAAGAAGGAGTGGAAGTACTAACATTACCTGAGACGTGTTGTGTAAATGGCTTAACTTATGAGTCGGCATGGTGTACTGTACTGGAGGATAACTTGTGTTACCTGTACTTGTTAAATGTCACTAACGCTTCACTGAAGTTTAAAAGTGGTATGAAGATTGGAGACTTCCTGGTGTACCCATCGGCCGTAAAGTTGTGCCAGGAGATACCATTCTCCATCCTCATAACAAAGATGATGACGATGAGCCATCTGGGGTGTATGCAATCAACTCTGAGGGATCTGCTCCGACTCTTTCACCCGACCTTCTCTCAAGCATCTCTCCCGGCGATTTCCCACAGCATAAAGATCAATTAGTTAATCTATTTGCAGTCTTACCGAGATGTTGTAGCCTTACCTGGAGAACCTATGGGAGGACAGACTTGGTTAAGCATCACATAGACTTAGTGCCATGTACTTAACCAATCTACGTACCAGAGTATCGACTGCCTCATAGCTTGAGAAAAGAGATGGACGAGACAGGAAAAACATGCTAGATCAGGACATTATTGAACCCTCTGTCAGTCCGTGGAAGAGTCCACTTTTCCTAGTTCCAAAGAAGGGCAGCCAATTTAGACCAGTAGTGAACTATTGGAAAGTAAACTCTGTCACCGTACTCGATCGTTTTCCACTGCCAGTCCTAACCGATTTGTTGGAGTCACTATGTGAGAACAACGTGGTTTACAACCCTAGAGCTACTCAGTGCCTACTGGCAGGTAGAAATGGAAGGGTCATATCGCCTTGTAACAGCTTTAGCACCCCTTCTGGACATTTTCAGTTTAAGAGGCTTCTTTTCAGATTAAGGAATGCTTCTTCAGTATTCATGAGACACATCCATTCAGTCTTCAGTGGCATGATTGGTTACTCTCTTTTTGCTTACTTAGATGACATCACTGCGGTAAGCAAATCCATCCCTGAACATTTTGCTAAGCTCCAACAAGTACTACAGCGCCTTCAGATGGCTGGCATGAAGATTAACCTCCGTAAACAGACTTCCTAAGAAAGAAAGATTTATTCCTAGGGCATGTAGTTGATGCGGAAGGTATTCATACCACTGAAGATACGATCAAATGTGGTCATCAACTTCCCAGTACCTACCAGTACAGATGATGTAAAGAGTTTTCTGGGACTGAGTGGCTGCTACCTATGCTTTATCAAAGGCTATGCACAAATCACCACTCCTCTGACTCAGCTGCTAAAGAAAAATGTGCCTTTCATGTGGACTAAAGATCAGTCACAAGCCTTTGAAGCGCTAAAATATGCCCTTGTAAATGCCCCAGTTTTAGAATTCCCTGATAATACAAAACCTTTTCTCCTGTGCACGGATGTGTCAGGCGTAGGACTTGTTGCGGTTTTGATGCAACTAGATCAGGCACCAAGGAAGCATGTAATAGCGCATGCAAGTCGTTCCCTCAACCCCGCTGAACGTAATTACTGTGTTACAGATTTGGAAGCCCTACCAATCGTCTGGTCCCTGAAATATTTCAGAGATATAGTATATGGTTACCCGGTGCATATCAAGACAGACCATCTCCCTGTGTGTGATTTGTTCAAGGGACAGAACCTTACAGGTAGACTATCTAGATGGTCAGTCATCAGCCAGGGCTTCAATCCAACTTTCCAGTATGTGCCAGGGAAATCAAATGTAGTCTCAGACGCACTTTCTCACCATGTAGCAGTGACAGTCACATCATTTCAGCCAAAGAAAACTGATAACATCACATTAACACCAGAGGTTGTTCAAAATTGCCAGTGCAAGGACCCTGTACAGTGCAAGGTACTTTATTTCCTAGAATCAGGAGATAATTCGACCTTACTTACTCTTAAACCAGTGCCTATTGATGAGTTCATGCTAAGAGATGGTATATTATACAGAAAAAAACATTACTTACAGGGAAGGAATTACCCAATAGGGAAGTGCACCAACTCATTGTCCCTACTCACCTAATACCTGCTGTAATTCAGATCATTCATGATACTCCTCAAGGTCTAGTGAGAGAACAGGTCTGATCGTTTTGCCTCCCCACGCACTTCGTGACGTCACACGGTTCATTGCTCGGGGGTCCAGAGAAAACAAGTAAAGTGGATGGGTAACTGCGACAAATTACCACAATTTGCTAACTTATGTTGTCGCCCTCGTCAGCGTTATAATATAATTATATTGGTGTTAATCTTACTGTTGTTACTGAATGCTTCCTAATTTATAGCTTCAGTACTTTAAACTTCATAAGGAGAGTATATGAACCTCGGAGATTTGAATTTATCATTCGTACCAGTCTTATCGTCTCGATTATGGTGGTGATGAAATAGTATTGCTGTTCATTTCTTAGTGTTAATGCTTTTCATCATCTTCGTTATTACTATTAACATACCTCTTATCATCATCACTGTCACTACCATAGCTCCTCCAACTTCTATAAATTTCTTCATCACACACACACACATGTTCCGACAAATAATGCTGCGTAGGACACTAGAAACACAAAGTAGCACCATCGTCATTTATCATGATTACAGCTACCACTATCACCATCATTATCACCATTATAATAATTACCATCACCATCACCACCAGCGCATCACTACCATAATTCCCTCAGCTTCTACAGTATACCTGTCTTACCGTTATAATCACCACCACCACAACCATCATCATCATCATAATCACTACTGTGTCACTTCCCTATAGCTACTTCGACTTCCATACCAGTCGTTTTCACATACATATTTCAGGCAAATAAGGGAGGAGGGAATGGAGGGCACTACAGAGTGAACTTTTTAAAACTTTACTTAAAACACAAGAAAACATTATAACAACACTAGGCTGATTGCTCCATGCTAAGCAGCTCCTGCAAGACTGTGACTACACTAGTAACACTAGTAACACACCACCACACCACACACACCACCACACCACATCAGATATGGGTACCACACTACACACACCACCACACCACATCAGATATACCACACTACACAATTCACCATACCACATCAGATATACCACATTGCAAACATCACCATACCACATCAGATATACCACACTACACACGCCACCACACCACATCAGATATACAACACTACACATGTCACCACACCACATCAGATATACCACACTACGCACGCCACCACACAACATCAGATATACCACATTGCAAACACCACCACACCACATCAGATATACCAAATTGCACACACTACCACACCACAAACCACCACACCACACACCACCACACCACATCAGATATACCACATTGCACACACCACACCTTCCCAAGGATGATAAAGGTAATATTTCTGGGTTATATCACAAAGTATCACAGTATTGGCACCATTGTTTTCCCTGAACATGAGAGGGAAGAAAATCAAGGTACTCTTAAAATGTTGTTTGGTTGTGTTTTGATTTGACCCGAGAATTCAAAATGTCAAAAATGTCTAGACCATCTTACAAACTTTGTAAGGCCCCGTTTTTTTTAATTAATCCACACAAATAACTGTTTATATTTTATTTTGGTAACCATTTCTTCATCCAGGTATTCTAACCCTTACTGCTAATAATGGCTGCACTCTGACAACCAGTCAGCTGCAAGGTTACCTTTCAACCTTGGTAAGTTGAATTGCTGACATTAATATTATCTCTGCCACAAAGAAAATCCACCTTTATTTTAATTCCTCATCCTTTGGAAAACGATATAAAGGTATATCTCCATTTTCCTTATTTTTACTTGCGAGAATGTGCACCCGTAAACTGCACAGCATGCCATTAGCCTGGCTTGGAGTGAAAGTTCAGGAGGAGCTGAGGATCTTCACCAAACGGAGTCTAAGTCCAACTGATCGCCTTAACCCTACTGGAGTGACGGGCTCAGGTGCCGCGTGACGTCATGCGCAGAGTGGTCCCATTTTTAGCCAAAAATGATCAGACTTTATCTCATTAGACCTTGATACTCCTCACGCATCTCATCCGAGTAAAGATCGATTCTTGAGACAACCACGTCTTGGATACTATTGGCCAACTATGCGTCGAGACATTAACGTACACTGTGACTCATGTATTTCTTGTAACCACCACAAAGGTTCAACCAGGTCACCTGCACCGCTTTTACAACACCCAAGTCCATAACGCCCGTGGGAAATTATCTCTACTGACCTTCTTAAATGCCATCTTACAGAATCCGGCGCTGAGTATTTATTTGTAGCAGTTAACCACTTCTTACGCTACTGTGTCTTGGTGCCCCTCTCAGATAAGACCGTGAAGAGTGTGCCTTCATCTGTCTATCTATCTATATACCTAGGCTGCTTACCTCAAGAAAAGGGAGGTAGCCGAGACAGGTCAACACACTACCAATTAACTCATCCACTCATAAACATTCATTTACATCTTAGCCCCAAAGGGGAGAAGGGACAGATCCTCACAGCACCACACAGCACGAGGGTCAACTACACAGTGCAGTCAGTGACATCCGCAGCAGGGCCCGACAGCAAAGCTAGTTTACCCCTACCACATCATAATGGACCCAGCCCCTTACCCGCACCTGACCTGATCAGCTGATCAGACAAAATGCTGGAGAATATCCCCTTAGGGCTGCGTCATCATTTATTCATTCACAATTTCCCTCCATTCATTTCTATCATGCACAGCCACTCTTCCTTGCTCAACAGACAACCCTCTCACATCCAACGCTCTTTTCACACTGTGGTAATTCCGATCATTCATGATACTCATCACGCATTTCATCCGAGTAAAGATCGATGCTTGAGACAATCACGTCTCGGATACTGTTGGCCAACTATGCGTCGAGACATTAACGTACACTGTGACTACACCAAGTGCAAGTAATTTGCCCATTTACTACACCAAGTACAGTTATTACAGATAATGGCACAGAATTTAACAACAGTGTCCTGGATGAAATTTGTAAACAGTACAAAATCAATAAATGCAATGTTGTCCCTAACCATTCAGCTTCAAATGGCCTCGTAGAGCACCATAACTGAAAGGTTTTGGAGTGTCTGTGACATCTAGGATCACATACTGCGTCCTGGGATGAATGGATACCCCAAGCTGCAACCTCTATAAATAGTTCCATCAATGCATCCATTGGCGAATCTCCCTTCTTTGTCTTATATGGGTTCGATAAAGACTTCCCCTATTCCATATTGTCCTCAATGCCTGATCCCATCTATAATATAGATGACTATGTGAAGGTGAAAATGGCCGGGTGTTGGAAGAGTCACCTGGACAACCTGCCTGTACTTCTCCTTCTCTTTCTTCACCTATTCCTCATTCTGAGCCTTCTTCACCCACATCTCCCCGTTCTTCAACTAATCAATATCGATCCAAGCTGCGTACCACACAAAAACATCTTCATGACCTCCCCCATTAATTCGAACTTATTTTCTAGGTGAGATGTTAGCAGTCTACCTGCTGGCAGTGCTGACCCTCATAGGATCTGGGTTGGGTGAGGACGATGGTGGAGTACGTCTCGGGGCCTTGGTCGGCTTAGGAGGCGAGGTAATTGTGATTGAGGATGTAATCTCCCTGCGGTACGGTCTTGAGGCCCTGGCCGAAGTAGCCATCGCCCTATCTCTCTTCGCACACCAGTTGGACGAAATCCAGACGCAGCTGTCGACCACAGTGTGGAAACACAACCCAGATCAGTTTTGGTACCCTCTTTATCTCCCTATTTCTAGGCAAATGGATTACATGAAGGACATGTTCTCTCAACTAAATGACACATTTTCCAGTCAGGCACCCGTAAGTTGTTCACATGTGAAACGAGGTCTCTTTGACTTTGGAAGTGAATTTTTGAGTGGCTTATTTGGAGTGGTTACAGCTTGTGATCTCTCTGGTTTCAAGTCCGACCTAGCTTACTTGGCCACGGCCCTTGAATCTCAAAGTCAGGTCATAAAGGTACAACACACTTTATTGCAGAAAATCACAGCCTACCTAAATGAGGTTACTTACACTCTGAACAACTTCACAGGAATTCTGAAGAGGCAAATTTATAAAATAAACATGTGTCTGAGCTCCTTTATATTAAACTCCACATGGACAACCTCCAACTATCCATTGACTCTCTTCTTTCTCGTTTCTACCTCAGTTCGTATCTTACTTGATGCTGTTGATGGTCATGTCACAGCGGACTTAGTACATATCTCTGCTCTTTGCTCTGTATTAGAATGGGCTTGCTCTACATTCGACTTGTCTCCAGTTCTTTCTTTCTCCTCTCTGGAATTCTACTATCTAGTTCTAGAAGCCACCTTCCTCACTAAGGACGTCGTGGTTGTCATGAATTTTCTACATCGTGAAATTATGTATCATAAATCGTGATATCCATTGATTTTGCGGGAGCGACGAATAGTTCTGAAATGAATGAGTTTTCGCTCAGTCTCTTAACCGTCCACTAGTGTACTCGTATTTGCATCAAATTGTCAAAACTTTCGTCATTCTTTCAAGAGAGATTGTCTATGTACAGACAGTGCATTCCTCTGAGCGATAATTTCTGAATTGTCATTTCTTTGAACTTGCCTCCCCAGCCGTTATTTGGCCACGCCCCTTTCACACGTTCCTAACGTTGGACACACAAAAACACAGTAAGTCGTCCAAGCAACAGTCTCGGAGTGTGATTGTGCTGTGCGTTAACTCGAGCGTGTTTCTTTTTCTTAGCAATTTCAGAAGTCTCAGCTGTATCGGCGTGAATTCCCGAAGCTCCCACCAGCCTGGTGATTGACTGTATTAGCGACAGTCTCATCCTTACCGATTAGTATTTTCTTTTGTTTTTCATAGGAATAAGGTTTTGGTTATTTAGCTATTTGTTTGAGTGCTTGAGTGAGTGTATTTCCCTTTCTTTGATTCTGAATTGATTCATGTATCGTAAATTTATTTTCTTGTATTCAATAAATTTACAGTTCGTTTTTTGAGCTTTGTCAAATGTAACAGTCGTGTTTGATTTCCCCACATATTTAGTACACTTTTGCTACTCCAAGTTAGCACAACTCCTTATGTTACTCACGATTGGTACTTAGGCCAGCTCTTGGTATTAATTCTTAAATCCGTTGTGCTAGCTAGGAGTTTGGCTCAGCCAAGATCCTGTTTATCATTATTATCATTATTATTTTTTGAATGTTAAGGGGAGAAACTAACTTTCTCAGAGGCCAACAGTACAGTAATACAGCCTTCTTGAGCGTTTAATCTCTACTGTGTACTGTTGAGAAAGTTTATAAATTCTCGACTCTAGAGAATTGGCGAAGTAAGCTAGCATAAAAGTGAAATCACCACTTGATTTCACGAGTCGATTCTTTCGTAATAATCGACTCGATAGATATTCCTAGCATACATAGCTATACATTGTTATAAATTTTACATTTTCCCCCTGACATCTGGCGACTTCACTCCAGGATATAAAATCCTAGCTTGAAATTATTACCGAATCACTCACTCACTCTTACTTAGGTAGACTGCTGCACACCAGCCAGCATATCAGTCTCAGTTTTCACTCAGTCTCAATCTGAGCATGATGGATACCAGTACATACCTACAGGAAGCCAAGGATATTGAAGATTATGTCCTGTTGCGCTGTAATTACGAGCAGCAACGTGAGAATGCCGCC